>PVHP010032089.1:0-19509 GCA_004024765.1 Zapus hudsonius | reverse complement strand
AGAAGAAGAAGAAGAAGAAGAAGAAGAAGAATCAGGATTAAATGACATCATAGAACAAATGGACCTAACAGACATCTGTCGTAGTCAGCCACACGCCGCTGGGATGAATCTCCAAACCACGCATGATTATTGGAGGAAAAGATTTATTGAACAGATGCAGGGGAAGAAGTTAAGGAAAGGCTGGCCCCCTTTCACAGAAACAACAGAGACAGAGACAGAAGCCCACCACCAGCACCACAAGCAAGCACACTCCAAGCTCACAAAAGGAACTCCAGGCTTGAGCTCAGACTGCTTTTTGCATATGTCTAGCTAGAATTCCAGACCCACCCCAGAAATACCTTAGGGCTGAACCCTAGGATCTGGCCAAGGTGCCACACTTCCTCCAGCCAGAATTGGCTGGAAACAATTTACAATTTTAATAAACCCTTAATTCTTTTGGGGGACATTTATTCAAAACTACCACACCTACCAAACTACTTTTACAGGTCATCCATCTCTTCACATTTTTGGTGACATTTTATTACCTGGGATGTGTCTTGGCGTCCCTTGGGAAAGGGACAACTGCCCAGCTGGACCTCCAGTGACCAGACTCTCTCTGGGTGGATGTCTAAATTGGCAGCTTCCATTTCAAACTTGTCAAAGTAGGATCCCAAAGCTTATGCTAACAAGTGAGCAAGTGACTACAGTCAGTCTTCCTAAAAGGCCAAGCAGGAGCAAAAGGATGAAGTCTAGTTCTCATTGAAGTTTTGCCACTAGACTAAATTCCCGGAAACACTGAAGACTGGGCAAGAGGACATTCTCCTGTGGTGGTTTGGATACAAATTATCCCCTTTAGCCTCAGATGTTTGTGTTGAAGACTCACACTTAGTGTCCAGTTGGTGGAACCTTTGGGAGGTTGTGGGAGTTTGAATGAAAAGTGTCTATCATAGCCTCATGTGTTTGTGACTCAGCTTCATACTCAATCCCCAGCGGCAGCTTCTGGGAGCTGGAGACTTGCTGGAGGAGGTGTGTCACTGGGGAGGACCTGTGGTTTATTAGCCCAGCTCGAAAACCCAGCCTTTGGACCACTTCCAACCCCATGTGTCCCCATGGGCTTCTTGCCCATGTAATGCATTCCCCACCTGATGAAACTTCCCCTCCAAAACTGTAAGCTGAAATAAAGCCTTTTCCTCCCTGAGCTCATTCTGGTCTGCTTAGGTGTTTTATCTCAACATTGAGAAAGTAACAAACAGCAAGGTTAAATTACAGAGAGAATTCTGGTTTCTTTGCATTGTTATGTTGAGTCTGTTCCTGGACCAAGTTCAATTTTCCTTCTATTTGTGGAAGTTCAAGTTCCAATTGTTTTCTGCAATTATATTCAAGACACAAGGCATCGTTTTTATACGATGTGGGTCTAAATAGAACAGAAATGGAGAGCAGTGCTTCAGAGTGTGCCAAGATCCCCACATTTCTGGAGCTTGGGCTGGTCCGAATCATGCATTTTGAATATCATGCCTATAAGAAATTTAAGAGGTAAAATATGAACTAAAAGCCATGGTCTGAGAAAAATCAATATAACTCCAGCTTCTCAGATCGACAGACAGCGCAAATAGCACCAAGGAATCAGTTCTCTGAAATGAAAAAGCATTGCATTTAAAATGAAGTTAAATTCAAATCCAACCGCAGCCACTTTGTAGCTGTGGAAGTCTAATTTATTAAATCCTAAAACCTCCAAATTTCTTCATCTATAAAATGGAGAAAGATATTTTTATAATTAAGTTATATTAACAATATAGAAGGTTTGGCTCCTAGAGAATTATGACCAAAAATCTGAACTGTTTCTTTTTGGTAAATGTAAAGTAAATTATCATGAAGCCTATTAAGTAAGTGTCGCAGTCAGCCACACACCACTGGGATGAATCTCCAAACCAGGCACAGTTTATGGGAGGAAACAATTTATTCAAGCTACAGATCCAGAGGATGTCCCATAAAAGTGAAAGAGGCTGGTCCTCTTTCACAGGTCCGAGCAGAGAGAAAAACCCATCACCAATACCATACACACAGAACAGCAAACAGGCAGGAGCCAAGAAGAGAATTTCTTCCCCTTTATATAGGCTTAGGGTGGGGTCTTACAACCCTTCCCCAGATTTAATGGCTTCCTGAGTCTCTGGAATTTCCTTCCTGCACTGCCCACACAGGAAAGGGTGTTTACTTCTAGCTTCTTTGAGCTTCTTTACATCCTGCCCCTTGCTGAGAACCTCCTCAGAGACCCACCCAAGATTACTTGAAAGGTCAAGTTGACATCAAAACTTAACCATCACAGTAAGTATATATTTTTTATTTAAAAATCTCTTTCTTTCTAAAGAAAATTGTCTTCACTCTGTTGTCTGTTTCATAGCTCATTGTGGCTTGATGAAAAAAATGTCTTCACATTTTTTTTTTCGGTTTTACAAGGTAGGGTCACACTCTAGCCCAGGCTGACCTGGAAATTACTTGTAGTTTCAGGATGGCCTTGAATTTATGGTGATTCTCCTACCTCTGCCTCCCAAGTGCTGGGATTGAAGGTATGTGCACCACTTTTTAATTCGATTGAATTATTCTGTTCCAACAGACAAGCAGTAGAGAAGTAACAGTGTTTCTATCATTAGAAGAAATGAATTTCACATCACTAACTTCAATTATCTCTTGTACTTCTTTTGAAAGAAATGATAATGTAGGTACAGATACTTTAACGCCTGCAAAAGTGAAGGCTGAGACTTGACCTTCGCGTTCCCATAATTCTGGAGAAAGAAGAAGCAAGCAAGTAGTAAGGTGAAATCTCATCTGTCAGCTCACCTCTGAGGCCTTCATCTCAGTCTCTCTTCCTGGAAGGGAAGCAGCGAAGCTCCGATAAAGGCCCAGAATAACACTCACAGGACCTTTGTGCAACTAATTTTTAACATTAGTTTCTTAACCCCTTTCTCTCATAGGAATTGTGTCTGGACTTTAATTTTCCATGCTTATAATGAGGGTTAAAATGAGATTTGGGGGTCCAAGAGGACATGGAGATAAAGAGAAACAAGTTCAGCTCCCAAACAGCAACTATTTTACATCAAACATGCAAACAGAGGAAGTGATGAGGGAAATACGTATTTTTAGCCAGAGAGCTCAAACCTAAACAATTCATTTTTTAAATTTCTTTGATGTGTTTTAACATTACTTCAAACACTCTCTGCTTTAAATTTAGCTGTCATGGTATTGTTAGTCATTGACCTGATATTCATGAGCACCAAATCAGCTTGTTCTCCATATGGGAAGATGCTATAAGATAATTCAGGGATGGAGAGATGGCTCAGTGGTTAAGGCACTTGCCTCCAGGGCCTAAGGCCCTGTGTTCAATTCCCCAGATCCCACATAAGCCAGACCCACAAGGCCATAGTGCGCTCTCTTCTCTCTCTCTCTTTCTCTCTCTCTCTCTCTCTCTCTCTGTCTGTCTGTCTCTCTGCTTAAAAATGAATAAATAAAATATTTTTTAAAAAAAGATAGTTCACACATTGGCAGAATTTGCCCCAAAGTGTAGCTGATTATTTAGAATTTTTCATGGTTATTCTTGCTTTTATTTTCTTCTGACTTTAATAGCTAATACCCAAAGGCTATTAAGAATAAAAATGTGGGAAGTGATTACATACTATAATTTGATCAGTGATATCACCAAGCCACTGACCAAATGTCATTCTCTCTTACTTCAACTGTGGTCTCTGATTACTATTCTGGCTGAGAAGCAGAGGAAAGAAAAAAAAACTGGGTCCATCACACAGTCTTGAACTCGGTAAGGGAAAAAAGAGACTGGACAATTGCCAGGCTCTCATTTAAAGCCAAAGTACACTGTTTCTGAACTGTCATTAGAAACTCATCTCTGGGACAAGTGTTGGCCCTTTAAGAGAAATATGAATTCATTCATTACATAATTTCTTGTCTAGCACCCATCATGTACCGAGACTATGGGAGGTACTTAAGATGCAGCATTGATCAAGAGAGATCAAGTCTTTCTTGCATTTTCATACAGTCACGAGGAAAACTAAGACATAATAGAATACAACATGTACTGCGATTTTCAAGAGGTCAAACAAACAAACAAACAAAAAAATCATGGGCTGGAATGATGGCTCAGCGGATAAGGCACTTGCCTCCGGTGCTTAAGGCCCTGGGTTTAATTCCCCAGGACCCACATAAGCCAGACCCACAAGGTGGTGGCCCTGGTGTTCTCTCTCTCTCTCTCTCTCTCTCTCTCTCTCTCTCTCTCTCTCTCTCTCTCTCTCTCTATCTCTCTGCTTGAAAAATAAATAAATAAAATATTTAAAAAAAAACTAAAACAAAAAAACAAAGGAAGGGTACAAGTGATGAAATGTCTTAGTTTCGGTAAGCTTGACCTAGAAACCTCTTTAGAAAACCTTTGTAGGAATCCTGAAAGAAGTAAAGAAGTGAGACTTCCACCCAGGGATGGAAGAGAGTTTGAGCATCCAAGCAGAGCCAACAGCAAGAACCCAGAGACCGCGCTAAGGATGTGCGTGGTGTGTTCTTAAACCACTGGAAAAGCCACCGTGACAGTGGTAATATGGAAAAGTATTATGGTAATAATAATAATTATGGTAATATGGGAAAGTATTGACTTTTCTCTGAGGGAGTGGGACCCACTCTGGCTGTGAGTGTCAGGGATGGTGGTGTCACTAGGGAGAGAACAAGACAGGAAGCTGACACACCAAACAGAAGGGCTTTGCGATGCTGAGAGCTGGCGGAAAACGTCAAGTTATTTTGAAGATGGATCCAACAGGCATAAAAGAGTCAAAGATGGTTCCTCCTTCTCTGGCTGAAACATTTACAAAGTTGGACCAGCCATTTACTGATTGTACAGAATGAACAAATTTGGGTAGGGGAAGTCCAAAATTGCATTCGGGACCTACTATACTAGATTATCTTCGTAGACATCTAAGGGAATGTCAAATGGCCACTTAGATACAAAAGTAAGAAGCAGAGTTAAATATATCTCAAAGGCACCAACACGTTAGCTGTACTTAGGGCCACATGGCCAGGATAGTTGTGTAATTCAGTGTAGAGTGCTTGCCCGGTATGCAGAGGCTCTGGCTTCCACCTCCAGAAAATGAAATAAAAACCAAGAGCCTCCTGTCTCACTGTGATCATCCAGGAATGACCATCCACCTGGAAAACTGACCCCATAGACCTACGAGAAGACTTTTTCCTTTTGGTGTTGTTTATTTTTCTTCCTTTTGTTCTGCATTGCAAAGAACTTAAAAAGAGTTGCTTTGCAGAAATGCCCATAAATATTTCCAGAAGTCAGTAAGAAGGTGCATGCTTTATCATCGGCAGCAAGTCCTCGGAGCAAAGCAGAGCTATGGACTTACTAACCCATGATGCTCATCTCATCTTTCCATTCTGCAGGGCTTTAGAAACCGGACCGTGGTCCGAACCCAGCCTCTCGGCTTCTCAGAGTCTCATTTCCCATTTTTAAAATCTGATGGTTGGAGACTCCAAATTTTCCTCTGGCTCTTGATTACAACATGGCACAAAGAGAAACCTGTGTCATCACTAAAGCAAGAAGACCTATGTATGCTTATGCTGTATGATTATTTTTGTGGTTGATGTTCAAGGTAACGATACCCTCCCTTCTCCATCTCCATCAAAGGACCCTCTGCTCTCCAAGCTGGGACCATGCACCATAGACTTCTGTTACCAGGAAAGCAGTCTATGTCCCTGTTCAGCAGTGAAGAATTTCCAGGAAATGTATCTTCCTCCATCCTCAACCCTTAAAATGAAGAGATAAAGTATCTAAGGTGAACTTGAAGCAGGATGGAAACCAGGGAAACCAAAGGAGTAATCTGGATGAAGTCAAGATTTTTCATAAAATTACAATTTGTTTCAAATATTTTCTGCATGCAGACATTTCCTTTTTTTTGGAAAAATTTCAGATAAAAATGATAAAATAATGAAAAAGCATGCTTAAGATCTAAGTGCGTATGATCTGTGATTTAAACCTTACTCTTTTTCCAGCTATAAATTGATAACTTTCTGAAAATCTCACAAATAAGATTGTAAACTGTGTTTACAAGATTCTTAACTTCCTTGTGACCTAGTATGTATTTTGAAGACTCCATTGAAACTTGTGACCTATGGTTTTATTTTATAAGCCTATACTCTTTATCCATTGCACCTTAGACTACCTTTTTATTATTAATTTTTTATTGTCCATAATGAGTTACATTATTTAGTGGGCAAACAATGAGTTGTCATCCCCAATTCTCCGATGCTCCCCCTCCCCCTTCCCCAAAAAGCTGGATATCCTCCTCCATGGGTCATCTGGATCAGTCCTTGTGACAGGGGACCCTAGATAGCCTAGTACTCAGCCCGGTTCTCCTGGCCCAAGTGTGTTGTCACTGAGGGGTGCCATGCCTCTGGATAGTCTCCCCCACCACGGCTCTCACAATCTTTTCACCCCTCTTCCACTCAGGTCCCTGAGTCGTGGTGGATGAGTATTAAGGCTGCTTTAAGGTTGTGAGCTTAGGGGTCTTTGTGTCAAAAATCATTGGTTTCTTTCTCACTGGCTTATCCTGTGTTGATTGAATGTCTGTGGCTGTGGGTCCCACTGGTTCATCCCATCATTCTCTGCGGGGTTCCATATGGCTCCTCCACGGTATGACTGTGGTGGCTCCTCTCTTGCCAGGATCTCAGCTATCAGCGTACAGGTGGTTGGAAGGGTTAGATGGGCCCCAGCTCTCTTATTCCATCCTGAAAAACACAAACATAATCTCCATCGGAGAGTGAGGTCAGTATAGGTTAACAAATATACACCATTCTGGATTACCTAGATTCTATTTTTAGTAGTCTCCCTGTCAATCGCTCCCATATTGTATCTTGTCTTGGGATCTCTTTTACAAAATATAGAAAAAAATTCTTTCTAACTTAATCAGCCACTAAAATTGCATATATGGTTTTGTTAAGGCATAAGTACATGATTCTCTCTGGAGAATCCCATACCCACACTTCCATGCAGGCTAATGTTCCTACACATTCTGTCTTCTCCTTAATGCCTGTGCTTAAATCTGTCTTAAAACTGTTTCTTAATAAAGTCCAATTTAGCTTCAAAGCAAAAGCACTGCACTATTTACTGTGATTTATGATAGAATATTTCATTTTTTCTTGAGAGAATAAGAGCTAAATGCTGTGTGCAAAGCATCTTATTCTGGAAAGGAGACAGAGGAAGTCTGAGAAAGAAAGAGAAGCAGTTTTATTATAATTATTCTTATTTTTATTATCCATAATTAGATACATTGAATGAACAAATAATGAGTTGATATCCCCATCTCCCTCTTCCCTGTCCCCAATCAGTGGGATATCCTCCTCCATGGGCAGTCTGGATCAGTCCATGGAGTAGGGGGTTATGGATAGCCTGGAAGTCAACCCGGTTTTACCCCCGTTTGTATGTTGTTACTGAGGGGGGCCATGTCTCTGGGAGTTCTCCCCCACCATGTCTCTTACAGTCTTTCCGCCCCCTCTTCCCCTCAGTTCCCTGAGTCATGGTGGGTGAGTATTAAGGCTGATTTATTGTTGAGGTCTTAGGGGTCTCTGTACTTCTGCTTTAGGTTGTGTTGAAAACGTTGGTGTCTGTCTGTCTGGCTTATCCTGTGTTGACTGATTGGCTGTGGTTATGGGTGTCTTGCTTATCCCACCATTCTCTATATGGACAGTTTTTTTTAAGTGAGGTTTTATCTAACCAAGTGATCTTCAGAAGTTACATGCCCTGTGTTATTCGTGAACATACTGAAAATGTCCTCTTCACCTTTGATCCTCTCTTTCTGTACATTGGTGGAGTCATGGATGATACAACTGACCACAAACCTGTGTCTAATGAACTGGAGCCCTGAGGCCACACCTCAGAAGCGAGTGCATAGCTAAGTGCACTTGGCTTTCCTGACCGATTTTCTCCTGCAGAATCGAACCTGTGCAACCTGCAGTCCTGCACAATGTCTCACGTGTGAAGCTATAAAAACACAGGGTTACAGACTGTGCACTGCCGAGTCCAGTGCCAAGCTGTGCAATATTCATACAGAGCTGTCAGGACAAGAACTAATCATTCTCCACCCATCTCTGTGGAAGCATCAGCACCACGGTTTCCTGAGGTCACCGGCAGAAGATGAGGTATTGAAGAGTTAATTCAAGTATATTAAATTGCATCATCAAAAACTTTCAAATACAACTATAGCTATTCTTTTTTTTAATTTTTGTTTTTTTTTTATTTTTAAGCAGAGATGGGAGGGGAAATGGGTTCACCAAAGCATCTTGACACTGCTGAAAATCTCCAGAGCAAAGGCATGTGCTACTTTGTTGCGGTCAGCTTTCTTGTTGCTGTGCAGAAAGAACCCAAACAAAAGTGGCTTGTAGAGGAATGGGTTTATTTGGCTTACGGACTCCAGGGGAGACTCCATCCTGGCAGGGAAAACGATGGCATGAGCAGAGGGCTGGACATCACCTCTGCCACAGCACTGCAAACAGCGGCAGGAAGGTGTGCCAAATACTGCCAAGGGGAAGCTGGTTTATAATCACCATGAACCAGCCCCCAACAACACAACTCTAGTGAGGTTGTAATTCCCTAACTGCCATCAGCTGAGGATCGATCTATCAGAACACATTCATTTGTTTGTGGGGGACACCTGGATCAAACCATGACATACTTCATGCATCTGGTTTTATGTGGGTACTGGGGATTTGAACCCGAGCCATCAGGCTTTGCAAGCGAGTGCTTTTTTACATATTTATTGTCAATAATTAGATACATTGTATGAACAAGTCTTATGATGGTATCCCCATTTCCATCCCCCCTATCCCCACCCTGCTGGGGGCCCTACTATGTGGGCTTGCTGGACCAGTCCATGGGAGAAGGGATTATGGATTGTAGGAGAGGTAGCCAGATTTTTTTTCTTCCCCCACCATGGCTCTTACAATCTTTCCACCCCCTCTTAGGCTCAGATCTCTGAGTCATGGTGGGTGAGACCCAGGCAGGAGATGAACCACCCCTAATTTATGACATACAATGAAACCTTTGAGGAAGTGGCGAGATGAGCAAGAGACCTACCTCCACATTAATTCTTTTTAAACACCTATTTTTGGCAAAGTACAGGTAAGAAGGAAAGACTATGTAATGAGGGTATAGCCCAGTGGTAGAGCACTTGCCAGGCATGAGCAAGGCCCTCATTTTTCCCAGCACAATAAATGAGGAAGGAAGAGAAATAAAAGGCAGTTTGCTTCAAAGCATTTCCTAAATCAGCCTCAATACTTAAAAATGAAAGTTTTTTTTTCTTTTTCACTAAGTCTTTATATGAGCTATTTAATGTGTCCTTCTCATACACTATCTTCCCCATGATGTACTATATTTGACTAAAAGGGAAATCTTAAAAGAAATGGATAAAACACAATGCAATAAATAACACACAGTCATTAATATCAGACTTTGGATATTGTTTAGTGATTTTTAAGAAATCTCATGATAAAATATTAAAACTAAGTTTAAAAATAGGATTTAAGCAGTTTTGCAAAGAAATGTTTATATCAGATCAGTAATGGTTTTAAAAGGCAAAATGACAATGTAGATTATCTAACTGGTAGTTATAATATTTTTTTCTTTTATTGATTATAATAAGCTTGTATCCTCTTGATAAAATGTTACATTGGACTGTCTGGAAATGTAATCTTGTAAAAAAAAACACTGCAGAAGTAACACAGTCTTACTTACCTTTATGATATTGATATGACTGATTTTACAGTTACTCTTATACCTAATTTCTGGTGGCTGTACTTATGAGTAAATGTGTCTCTTGATTATTTCCATTCTGATCATTTCCTTGGAACCCTGACTTGGATGGAGTCAGTTTTCCTGTTAGAAAGCTCTAAATAAGTCAACATGAATCAGGAAAGTTCACAGAACTCAAATAGTGTAGACTCTACAATTCCATTTATATCTTAAGGTTTTGTTTCATATCTATTCATGGACTAATTTGGAACATATGAATCGGAATATGCAAATCAGAAGCCTGGTTTGAAGTAGCATGTGCTCACGCATCTCAGTAACCAATATATATATATATATATATATATATATATATATATATATATATATATATATATATATATATATATATATATAGCAGTGCCCCATAATGTGTATTTCACATTAATTTGCAAAATATAATACAATGCAGGTGCTAGGGTGTTACACCCAAATGTAAGTATAAATACTGTATACTTGCTAACTGCTACAAAGGTTAACCTCCAAATGTAGGTCACACCTCTGATGCAACCTTTACCTTTTAAAAGAGACTGAGAGTAATTTCTGTGCTTGGCTTTGCTCATGAGAATCAAACCCATAAATGGAGATGTAAGCAATCCAAACCCAGCAAGAGATGTTAGGAAAAAGGATTATAGAGTCTACTTTGACATTTAAAATGTGAAATCATTTTTAAGAAGCCAAAATTTACAAGCATTTGCTCTTTCCATTGTTAAATCTTGCAATATTTTGATGCGAAACGAATATAATTTAATCTTTATATACATTTATTTAATTATAGTCTTAAAGTATCTGTTCCATGATGTGGATTTTTTTAGGTTTCCAGAATGTAAAAGCTATCGCAATTTAACTGGAAATGTATTAGACTTCATAAAATGTTAATTGTAAGGGAAACTTTATGATTATAAAAATGACACTATGATGTTGTTTCTGCTACTGGCTTTCAGAAAAGAATTAAGAAAATTCATCTGGGCCGGGGAGAGAGTTCTATGGGTAAGAGTGCCTGCCAGGAAAGCATGAGAGCCAAGAAGGGTGTAAGTCCTGAGCTTAAGTCTCCAGTCCCCACATACACAGCTGGTCATGACCACTTACTGTTAGAAGCCTAGTCCTTTGGGGAGCAGAGATTAACATATCACTGGCTCTCACTGGGCAGCCAGGCTGACTCTGAAAAGGTAACTCTGCCTCAAGGAAACAAGCTGATGAGCCATACAGGCAGGACACCTGACATTCTCCTCTGGCTCCTCACAGGGTGTGCACCTCTGTGCACACACATGTGTGCACCAACACCTACCGCACACACGTGCACACGCACACATGCAATGCAGAAAAAGATAAAAAGGAATGAACATTCATCCTACAATTGAAAAAAATTGCTGAGACAATGCATTACTACTTGATCAAGATAAGTTGCAGCTATTTTTTCAGAGCCAAGTAAGACAAAAAGGAAGAGAAATTAACATTTTCACTCCTGGTGGCTTTTGGACATTAATTCACCATTAATTGAACATGAATACAAATAAATAATAAAGTTTTATTCATTCTAATCTCTCATAGAACTTCTTTGACATTATAAAACTCAGCAATATAAACCAGAATAATGGGATTTTGAAAAAGCAAGGTGTTGCAGTCAGCTTCTTAGTTGCTGCACAGAAAGAACCCAAGCAAAGGCGGCTTGTGGAGGAATGGGTTTATTTGGCTTATGGACTCGAGGGGAGACTCCATCCCGGCAGGAAGACAATGGCATGAGCAGAGGGTGGACATCACCTCCGCCACAGCACTGATTTATGGAGGAATGGGTTTATTTGGCTTACAGACTCGAGGGGAGACTCCATCCTGGCAGGGAAAACGATGGCATGAGCAGAGGGGTGGACATCACCTCCGCCACAGCACTGCAAACAGCGGCAGGAAGGTGTGCCAAACACTGGCAAGGGGAAGCTGGCTTAGAACCCCCATAAGCCTGCCCCCAACAACACAGCTCCAGAGGTTGTAAAACCCACACTGCCATCAGCTGAGGATCGATCTATCAGAACACATTCATTTGTTTGTGGGGGACCCCTGGATCAAACCATGACACAAGGCATTTATCTAGTTGCACAGCTATGAGAAAGATACTGGTCATCACACAACTTATAAATTGTCAATGAAGGTTCTCCATTTATCACTAAGATTTTCATCTGGTGACAGGGAAGTAATTGCCGTGTTTCTATTATGTCTGCAATATTTTGATGTGTCAGGACATGAGACAATGCATAACAGTGTGTGGATAGCACCTGTGGGTGGGTAGGTGTTTTTGATTGTTTTTGTTTGTTTGTTTGTTTTCATTCACAGCAGCGAATTTTGCCCAAGCAAATATAGAATCATTGCCTGTAACCATGTTACAGCTTCAAAAATTACACTGGGCTTTTCCTAAGAGAGATAAGTTTCATCTTGACCCCTCTAGAGTTTATCACAAACCTTTCTCCTAAGAATGCATGCAGAAACACGTACTTCTGAATATTAGAATATTCAAAGCAAGATAATGGGCTCAGAACTCTGGATCCAGCTCCAACTCACTGTATCTCTTCAGTTTAAATATAAAATGTTGGGCTGGAGAGATGGCTCAGCGGTTAAGGCACTTGCCTCCAGTGCCTAAGGCCCCGGGTTCAATTCCCCAGGACCCACATAAGCCAGACCCACAAGGTGGTGGCCCTGGTGCTCTCTCTCTCTCTCTCTCTCTCTCTCTCTCTCTCTCTCTCTCTCTCTCTCATCTCTCTGCTTAATAAAGAAAATAAACAAATAAATAAATATTCAAAAAAAACCCACAAAAATATTTTTAAAAAAAAGACTTTCCAGTTTCAGTCTATACTAAACCTGAACATAGACTAAGGGGTGGGGAAAGTCCTCAGACCCTTCTCTGAGATCAGAGCCCCCACATCTGCCAGTTTTCTGTAATATGAGGTCTCAAGGCCTCGGAGGCAGATGAGAGTTAAGAGAGTTTGGAAGATCTAGTGCCTCTCCAGCCACAGAGAGGATGAGCTCCTTCAATGTGGCTGCTTTGTGATGTCCACATTCCAATAAAGACTCCCGCCCAGGCTCAGCCAGAAAACCCAGGAAACACCATGGTTCATCAGGTGAATTTTGTTGGAAGTGGTCTTTAGTTTGTTGGGGTTCCCTGCCTCAGGGAACAAATGCTTGCAGGCTTCTCCAAGACATAGTTCACTCCATAATTCTCAACCCTCTTTTTTTTACTTTTTATCTTGAGATAGGCTATCATAAAGTTAGCTAGCCTGGCCTTGAACTTCTGACCCTCTGTCTTCTGCTCCCTAGCAGCTGGCCTTACAGATATGTGCCACCATGCCTAGTTATTATTCTTTCTTCATCGGCTTTATGTACCCAGGATTGGAAATTACAAATCGGACTTTGTCAGAATATTGCTCCTAGTGATCTAGGGAGAAATTCAAAATTTATTATTATATTTATTTCTTCAGTTCGAAGACAAACTTTCTCTGAGAGCAAGATAACTTGAAAACACAAGCTAACATAATTACCTTTTCTAATTTTTTTATTGTCCATTATTTAGTGGGCCAACAGTGTGCCTTTCTATTTTTATTTTAGTTTTTCAGTTAATTTGAGGAACTTAGCATGATTGGTATGTTAATTATAATTTTGCAACTACAACAAACTCTCAAAAATCACAAAAAAGTTAAAAAGGGAAATACTCATATAAGTAAAACTGGATGTAAATAGAAAAATAAATGAAGAATTCATATAGTTTGTGTGTGAGCTTCTGGGGGGGGAAATGAATATTAAACCTTTTTTTCTGAGAAAGCTTGATTACCTTTATAAAAGAATGGTCATTTTTTTTTCTTTGATAACTGTAGCCTTTATGATGATGTGAGTGATACAGCCATTCCCTTTAATTGCTAAATAACTTTCTTTAATTTTATAAGCAGATGAGAACAGAAAAGACTTGGGCTAGTCATCAGATTTCTGTTTCTTCTCTTAAAACTACAGCTACCTGAGATCAGAACTCTCTGATAAGTTGTGCTATTTTTGCATCCACTTTCATTCTACAACTGGCTGAAGCATGAAATGAGCTCAAATACGCTGAATTGACTGGAACTGAGCTGAACTGAAGTGAGATAATGTGGTTTCCAGTCTACCTGTGCCTTAAGGATATAGCAGAGGTCCTATCCATTTTCTTCCCGGGGGCCACTGTGTGACAGCCATCCTGTACAACCTGTGTCATGCCCTCCACGCATGGCCACTGAATTTCACTGGAATTAGGCCATCCCTCCCCCACCGCGTAATCTGTCCTGCTTTTCTAAAAGCTGAACTAGCCTGAGTTAATTTAAAGATAGCTGAAGCCAACTGCCAGAGCCATCACTTAATTTAAACACATTCTTTTTAAAAATATTTTATTTATTAATTTTCAAGCAGAGAGAGAGAGAGAGAGAGAGAGAGAGAGAGAGAGAGAACCACCACCTTTGTGGGTCTGGCTTATGTGGGTCCTGGGGAATTGAACCCAGGGCCTTAGGCACTGGAGGCAAGTGCCTTAACCGCCGAGCCATCTCTCGAGCCCTTAAACACATTCTTTATTGTAGTCACATGTGCAAAGAAACACAATGTAGGAAACAAGACAGAAAGAAATCAAAGACTCTTCAAGAGCCTGAGTTTTCACTCTCATTTTTCCTCTCATCTGTTGCTTTGGACGTTTGATTTCAATCCTCATAATTTATTCGCTTTTTATGCAACGTCACGTTTGATCTTCTAAGCCATGTGCTGTTAGTCACATGAGTACTTCCATTACATGTGAAAATTCACATATTTCTACACAGGAGTAAGTCGGGTCTTTATTACGGCCTCCTGGTTAATAAGACTTGAACTCCATGAACATGGGTGCTCGGGAGATGTCTTCGTGGATTTGTTGAAGAACATGGACATGTCTGACTCTCTTGGTGGTGATGGTGAATCACGAGGGTAGAGATAATGTTGTTGACACACAGACCAGCGCAGAGTCCCAAGCAGCTGGACAGGAATTCGTAAGCACTTTTTCAACGGACATCTCATGAGCACTGTCTCAACAGCCATCTTGACCTTTCTTTCTACCCAATCGCCAAACACCTACCTCTGTCTCAACCTCAGTCCACATACACTAGCCATGTTCCACACCACTCGGGATTATCTTGAAATTATATGGAGGAAAATCACTTTAAGGTTCTAAAGATAACAGTCCATGAGATAGTGTATAGAGAATGTAACGTTTAGTCAACTCTCAAAGCAATATTTAACAAAAGAGTTTCTTGCCAAAGTGTAACTTTTAATATTTGACAAGATAGATGTTCTTTTCAGGGACCAGAGTCTATCAAGACACATTATATACAAAGAAACCAAGACATAAAATTCTTTTCTTAGCCATCTAAATAACTTTTATGTAGTTTTACATTTGATTATGATTTTTTATTATTATTAATTAAGTGGAAACTGCATGAACAAATCATGTGTTCATACCATCATGTCATTCCTCCCTGTCCCCTTTCCACTGAGGGTCCCCCTCGGTGGGCTTGCTGGTGTGCACTATGGGGTTGAGGGCTATGAGTTGTGCCAGCATCAGTCAGTCATTGGGTGGGTGGGTGGAGGGGCAATGATCTTCTTTGTGACTCCCAAAGCAAATTCTCTGGGTATTCTCCCCCATCATGGCTTTTACAAGCTTTTTGTCCTAAAAATCACAAAATTCTCTGAGCCATTGTGGGTGAGTTTAAGTTCACTGTAGTGCTGAGATCTTGGCAGATTCTGGAATTCAGCTTTGGAACGTTTTGAGTGGCCTCAGTGTCCATTATCCTGGCCTAGGTGGATGGGCTCGCTGTGGAAACAGCCCTTTTGCACATCTCTCCAATTCCTCTGATGTTTCACCTGGGCTCTAGCTCCTCCCCTTGGAGTCCAGATTCTTGGTCTCCATAAGAGTTTGGCCAGGATCCCAATTCTAGCTATGGGCTCCTTGCCGCTGAGCAGATCTCTTAGCCAATCAGAGAGCTCTTGATCACCCACCTAGGTTGAGTACCACTATTGCACAGGTATGTACTTCTTATCATGATGGTTCCTGTCTTATAGCAGCGTGCCCTGCTTTCTCCCAACCCTGTTGGCCAATTTTCCCTAGCAGTACAGGTAGGGCATTGTTGCGGTCAGCTTTCTAGTTGCTGCGCAGAATGAACCCAAGCAAAGGCGGCTTGTGGAGGAATGGGTTTAATAGGCTTATGGACTCGAGGGGAGACTCCATCCTGGCAGGGAAAATGATGGCATGAGCAGAGGGGTGGACATCACCTCCGCCACAGCACTGCAAACAGCGGCAGGAAGGTGTGCCAAACTCTGGCAAGGGGAAGATGGCTTATAACCCCATAAGCCCATCCCCAACAACAGCTTCATCGAGGTTGTAAAACCCAAACTGCCATCAGCTGAGGATCGATCTATCAGAACACATTCAATTGTTTGTGGGGGACACCTGGATCAAACCATGACAGGCATTCCAGCACTATGTGAGCTAAACATCTGGCAACAGTCTCACTGATTTGTTATTCCCCATGTTTGTTGCTTTCTTGTGGGAAGGCTACTTATTTTCTGTTTAATGTTTTATCCTGCGCTTTGATAAAGGAATTGGTCATCTTTATGAGTTTTATGGTGCTCCTTTCTGGTCATGTCATCTACAAATACAGCTACGTTGAATTCTTCATTTCCAATTGGCATCGCTTTAATGTTTCTCTCCATTTTATTGCTTGGGCTAGAGCATCAAGCAATATGTTGAAGACCAGTGGTGAGAGTGGACATCCCTTTCTTGTTCCAGGTTTATGGAACTTCTTGAGTCTTTCCCTATTGAGTATGATTTGAGCTTTCAGTGTTTTATATATAGGCTTTACTTTGTTGAGGAATAAACCCTCGACGCCCAGTCTCTCTGGCATTTTGATCATGAAATGAGGCTGTATTAAGGCCTTTTCTGCATCTATTGTAATGGTCATATGGTTCTTGTTTTTAAGTTTATTTATGTGGTGAATTACATTGATCCAGTTCCATATGTTGAACCATGCCTGCATCTCTGGGTTGATACCTATTTGGTTGAGGTGAATAATGTTTCTGTTGTGTTGTTGAATTTGGTTAGCTAGGATTTTGTTCAGGATTTTTGCATCTAAGTTCATCAGGGAAATCAGCCTATAGTTTCCTTTTTTGTTGTTTTTCTGTCTGGTTTTGGTATTAGGGTGATGATAGCTTCATAGAGGAAGTTTGTGAGCATTCCCTGTTCTCAAATTATGTGACAAAGGGCTGAAAAGATGGGTCAGTGGTTAAGGCACTTGCCTCCAGAGCCTAAAGAAGGAGGTTCAATTCCCCAGGACCCACGTGAGCCAGATGCACAAAGTGGCACATGCATCTAGAGTTCCATTGCAGTGGCTAGAGGTCCTGGTGCACCCATATATTCTCTCTCTCTCTCTCTCTCTCTCTCTCTCTCTCTCTCTCTCTCTCGCTCGCTATGCTTACAAATAAATATTTATTAAAATTATGTGAAAAAGCTTGAGAAAAGTTGGTTTCATTTCTACTATGAAACTGGTGGAATTGGGCTGTGAATCCATAAGCTTCTGGACTTCTACTATTGGGGAGATTTTTTAATTAAATTTTAAATCTCAGTGGATGTCACGGGTTTGTTTAGATTCATCTGTTTTGGATTTACTTTTGGAAGGTGGTATGTGTCTATGAATTCATCCATCTCTTCCAAGTTATCCGATGTTGTAAAGAGGTTTTGGAAATATTTCTTGATGATTCTTCTAATTTCACTGGTGTCTGTTGTGACCTTTCCTTTTTCATTTCTAATTGTGTAAATTTGAGTTTTCTCTTTTGGGGGGCTGTTTTTAAATTGGCCGAGGTTTTTTTTTATTAATCTTTTGTTTTTCAAAGAATCAACTCTTTGTTTTGTCAATTTCCAGGTCTAAGGTTCTATTCTCCAGATTATTAACTCTGGTAGTGGACAATTTTAGAGAGGCTTTTAATAGCTATGTTTGTTTATTTGTTTTCTGTTGTATTTTTCTGCATCATATCCATCTCTTTGCTGAGTTCCATTTTCAGGTAAAGGTTTATTTTCTTAAAGCTTTCTGAAAATCCTTCTTGCATTTGTTCATGTCTTATTAAAGTTAATCTCCTGGTTGTTGAGATCCTCTAGTTGTTGGCTTATCTTAAATTCATTTACCACTCTTTTGAGGTCCCTCTGATTTTCCTCAATTAAACCTGGTAAGAAAGGCTGTGTGCTGTAAAGTCTGATTCTGTTCCACTTCATTTATGTGTTTGTTGAATGGTTCAAACTCAGCCTTTATCTTGGTCAGAGTCTCCTTGAAGTTATGTCCTGAGCTCTCATTTTAGGATGGTATTTCTGATGTCTCCCCTATATTTTTTGTAGCAACTTCCATTGAGGGACTAGGAGACATTGGTGCAGAGCTCTTAGTTTATTATGTTGTATACTTTTTTGCATTGGGGCTGTTGTGGTCAGCTTTCTAGTTGCTGCGCAGGAAGAACCCAAACAAAAGCAGCTTGTGGAGGAATGGGCTTATTTGGCTTACGGACTTGAGGGGCGACTCCATCCTGGCAGGGAAAACGATGGCATGAGCAGAGGGCTGGACATCACCTCCACCACAGCACTGTTTTTGGAGGAATGGGTTTATTATTAGGCTTACAGATTCGAGGGGAGACTCCATCCTGGCAGGGAAAACGATGGCATGAGCAGAGGGGTGGACATCACCTCCGCCACAGCACTGCAAACAGCGGCAGGAAGGTGTGCCGAACTCTGGCAAGGGGAAGCTGGCTTAGAACCCCCAAAAGCCCACCCCTGATAACACAGCTTCATCGAGGTTGTAAAACCCAAACTGCCATCAGCTGAGGATCAATCTATCAGAACACATTCATTTGTTTGTGGGGGACACCTGGATCAAACCATGACAGGGGCCTACCCATCTCAGGACAAATGTCTTAAGGAAAATATTCTTAAGGTAGGAGCAAATATTGGCCCTTATAGGGTCTCCAGTGAGCCTTTTGAGTTTAAGCAAAATTAGACAGGATGGTGTTATAGCCACTGGTATGGAGGTTACAGGTGGGCCAGAAGTTCTAGGCTGGTGGCTGGTACAAAAGTTGCTTTGGGGGTCAGAAACTTCCTCTGGATGTAATCACCATTGTTCCTTGCCTCTGAGGCTCAGGCATCTCCAGAGCAGCAGCATTTTCCCCTCTTCGCCTACCATCCCCCAGCTGAATGGATTGTGATACCAGGTATCTGGAACCTGCCAGATATCTCTGTGGTTCCTCATGGGGTAGGAGGCACCATGGGGTGTTTGTACGTGACCCTGTGTGGGTGGGAGATGGTGGTGGAGTGGGAAGGGTTTTATTTCTTCAACAATTGTTCTGTTTTGGGTTTGAGTCAGATTGCAGTGGGATACCATTGTATCCACAGATGTGCAGGTTGCAGAGATTACAAATGTGCCAGCCACTCCGGGCTGGTGTCTGATATTAGAGATGTGGTTTGAGGTGGGCAGCATGAAGTGCATTCACAGGCCCAAAACACATCACACCCCTCACCAGCCTGGACTGTGCAGGCACCTAAAACACTTGTGCCCTGAAACACATGTACCAAATGCACCAGTCCCTTCACCAGTCTGTGGAGTGCCCAGGCCCCACATATACTCTGGTCCCTAGAG
>PVHP010032088.1:0-20568 GCA_004024765.1 Zapus hudsonius | reverse complement strand
GCCTTGAACTCACGGCAATCCTCCTACCTCTGCCTCCCGAGTGCTGGGATTAAAGGCGTGCGCCACCACGCCCGGCCGAGTTTTTATTATTTTTTAAAAATTATATTATTACCTGGAGTGGTGGCTCCAGCCAGGGTTTTGCCCGGGTGGTGGCTCTCTAGGGAGGCGTAGAATCCTTGGGCCTTCAGGGCGCTGGTCAGGCACCTGATCATCATGCTGACGTCCACAGCGCTCGCGAGGGGCCAGCGTCCCGAGGGGAATTCTCCATCCCACGGCTGATGCGTGGGGTTTCCCATCTCCTAGCCGCAGCCTGGCCGCCCTCCCCGGGGCGGGCTTGGAGTACTTGGGCCAGACGGACCGGGAGCCCGCGGAGCTGGCGGGCGGGCGGGCCATGGGACAGCTGATCGCCAAGCTCATGGGGATCTTTGGGAGCCAGGGTAAGGGACTCGGAGCCCCCCTGATTTGGGGTCATCGAGGCAGACTCGCCGGGGGACCGTGGGCTCCTGGAGTCCTGTGTGGGCTCCTCTCCCCCTCTTTGGTGCGCTGCGGGGCTCCGGGGCGCCGTACTTTCCTGTAATTGTGACACCCCGAGCGCTCCGAATTCTAGATTGTCTAGAAGACAATCACTCTTCTAGGAATTTGGGAGGAAAGCCCAGCACTCGGGAGGCAGAGGTAGGAGGATGGCTGTGAGTTCGAGGTCAGCCTGGGACTACAGAGTGAATTCCAGGTCAGCCTGGACTAGCGCCAGACCCTACCTCGAAAAACAAACAAACAAAATATGTGCAAGGAGGTAGGTTCAGCTTTCTTTCCCACTCTGGGGGCGTGGCATACGTGTGCCACAGGCCGGATGGGATGCAGAAGTGGTACGGTGGGATGAGGGTCCCCAGCCCACCGGGATCAGGTATCCCAGCTCATTCCAGAGGTGAGACAAGGCCACAGAAAGCTCAAAGTCTGCTTCTGTTCCAGAGAGAGCCAGGGGAGGGGAGGGAAGAGAGGAGAGTGCACCCAGGTAAGGGACAGAAGGCGAGGACCCCCAGACCCGTGGTCATCAGGGTTGGCTCTGACCCTGACCCTGGCCCTTTTTTCGGACACCTCCAGAGCACAAGGTCATCATCGTGGGACTGGACAACGCGGGAAAGACCACCATCCTCTATCAGTTGTAAGTGACTCCGGGTGGACAGAGGGTAACTGATAGGCATTTGGGCCAATCGCAAGGAGCCCTCCCCTAGGGGACCCCGACTTCCCCAGCGGACAGGAGGAGGGATAAGAACATCCTGATGTGACCTTCCAGGACCAGTGGCCATACCCTAGCATTCACATTTTGCAAGCGATGGACAACTCTAGGTCCCATTGCCTCCCGCCTTCTACTACCCGGGCCAAACCGGTTACTGAGCCGTCAGGTGCCGAAAAGGATCAGGTTTCTCTCCTCCCTGCTCTTGACGCCCCCTGGCGGCAATTTCCTCTTTCCACCCCCCCCCCACCCCCCCCCGACAAACCCGTAAGCCTCCCAAATCAAACCCAAGGGCCCATTGCCAGCTCCCAGAGGGCCAGCTCTCCTTCTGGTCCGACTCTGCAGAGCAGCACACGTTTCTCAAACTGAGCAAATAACCACCGGGGCCTTCTGGGGCATTCTCTCTGGATGGAGTTTCTTAGGATTTGGAGCCTTTAAAGTACTTATTTACCTAGGGTAAGGGCTTACCTAAAAAGTAATATATGCTTTTATTTATTTTTAAATCTGAAAAGAAGGGTCTGGGGTTGTTAGTGGTAAAGTGTTTTCCTAGTATTCTCAAAGGCCCTGGCTCTGCAAAATTAGAAAAAAAAATCAAACACTATAAGGTTACAGAGTGAGGATTAAATGTCTCATTCCTCACTCCCAGTTTTCCTGCTTAGAACTTCTTGGAAACTTTTCAGAAGTATTCTGTACATATAAGAGGATGTGTGAAGGGCTGAGGAGATGACTCAGTGATAAGGCTCTTGTCACTCTTGAGAACCTGAGTTCAGATTCCCAAGCCCCAAATCAAAACTGGAAACTGTGGCAGGCTTCCATAATCTCAGTGTGTCTGTGGCAGGAAGGGAGGTAGGTAGGAAATAGCCCCAGACGCTCACAAGCAGAACAGCAAATGAGAATGAGAGACCCTGCCTCAAACAGGATGGAAGATTAAGACCAACTGGATAGTTGTTCTCTGACCTCTACACAGCATGTCACATGCACGCCTGCACACACGCACACCTACACACACACACACACACACACACACACACACACACACACACACACCAAGAAAATAAATAAAAATTTAGAAACCTTTTACAGGCCCATGCCTGTAATCCTAGCATTCAGGAGGCTGAGGAAAAAGGAGTTAAAAATACTAAAATAAAACAAAATGAGCCCCACTCATTTTGTGTTTAATCCTCCACTTTAAACCAGGCACTTCTCTGATGGGATCTGTCTCCTTCTTCAGAGACCTGGCAACTCCAGTGTGGTCCACAGACCTGGGGGCTTGTTAGAAATTCAAACCCCTGCATCTCAGCTTGGATGAGAGATCAGAATCTGATTTTTTGCCAGGCGTGGTGGTGCACGCCTTTAATCCCAGCACTCGGGAGGCAGAGGTAGGAGGATCGCAGTGAGTTCAAGGCCACCTTGAGACTACACAGTGAATTCCAGGTCAGCCTGGATTAGAGTGAGACCCTACCTCGAAAAAATAAAATAAATGAATAAATAAATAAAAAGAATCTGATTTTTTTTTTTCAGGGTAGGGTCTTGCTCTAGCCCATGCTGACCTGGAACTCACTTGGTAGAACCAGGCTGGAATCTAACTCACATCGATTCTCCTACCTCTGCCTCCGGAGTGCTGGGATTAAAGGCCTGTGCCACCATGCCCAGCCTCAGAATCTGAATTTTGACAAGGCTTCTTAGGTGATTCAACTAAATCTGAAAATTTCAAATTGCTCTAACAGTCTCTCCTCTCTGGGGTCCCAGCCTGGATAGCATTGGGTTTCACCCCATGCCGAGCACAGAACGTTGGCACCCAGTGTGGAACTTGGTCACCCTGGTTGAGATTCAGTGCCTCAGGAGCAGAGGAAGTGAGGATGGAAGTCGGGGTGGGCTGACCTATGTTGGACCTTCCACCTCTCCAGCCTGACCAATGAGGTAGTTCACACGTGCCCCACCATCGGGAGTAACGTGGAAGAGATCGTTCTGCAGAAAACACACTTCCTCATGTGGGACATAGGGGGACAGGAGGCTCTGCGCTCCACCTGGGACTCATATTACTCCGACACTGAGGTGAGGAGGGACCAGAGCTGGCTGGGGGGCCCTTGGCAGACTTGGTTCCGCCACCTGTTTACCCAAGTTGTGCTGAAAAGTAAATAATAGTGAAGCAATTGCTAATGCCATTGTGTTGGATACATAATTGCTGCTGCAAACAAACTCCAGATGCATGTGCTACTTTGTGCATCTGGCTTTACATGGGTACTGGGGAATTGAACCCAGGCTGTCAAGTTCCTTAATTACTAAGCTTTCTCCAGCCCCTGTTAAGACTTTTATAAAAAATACCTTATTTATTTACAAGGAGAGAGAGAAGGAGAGAATGGGGACTCCAGGACCTCTAGCCACTGGTAGATGTATGCACCACTTGGTATATCTGCCTTTCCATGGGTACTGGGAATTGAACCTGGTCATTAGGCTTTGCACTTTAATGGCTGAGCCATCTCTCAAGCCCCCTGTTTGAACCATAAACTGGGTAACTGGGTATGGTGGCTCATGCCTGTAATCCCAGCATTCGGGGAGCTGAGACAAGAGGATCATGAATTCCAAGACAGCTTGGGCTCTACAGCAAAAATTTGTCTCTGCCCCCTCCCCACAAATAAAATAAACAGTTAAAATGGGCTTGGGCCCGCAGGCTGCTTGTGGGACTGGCATGTGGGCAGCACCCTGGGTAGGAAGCACATATACCCAGAAGAAATCTCTCCACTGACACCTCCTTCATGCTGGGCAGTTCGTCATCCTTGTGATTGATAGCACAGACCGGGATCGGCTTCTGACAACCAGGGAGGAGCTATATAAGATGCTGGCCCATGAGGTAAGTGCCTGAAGTCGGGAGGCTGTCCAGTGGGACAAGCTGTGCGCAAACTGGTTATGCAGCCTCCCGGAGCTTCATTGCTAATGTATTAGTCTGCAGGCTGTGGTACTGAAGTGGGAGGAAGGATAGTTGGTTGTTGGTAAAGGGTGGAGTGCCCTCAGAACAAGTGACTACAGAAGCCAGAGTTGCTGGTTCAATACCTGACCCCACCTGTCACTCACTGTGGGATCCTAGGCAACTCTTTCACCTCCAATACATGAGGAGGCTTTTTAATTCCTACCTCATGATGAGTGTATTTGGCAGCTGAGGCAGGAGGATCAGCATGAGTTTTAGGCTAGCCTGGGTTATATAGCAAGTTCAGGCTAGCCTGGGTTATTAAGACCCTGTTTCAAAACAATAAGAACCTACTGCATGAGGTTGTGATAATGATTCTATATCACATGAGCTGTGGCTGTCATTGATGTCATTGCTATTGATGGTATTTGTCCCATCTCTGTTCCACCTGCTCACTGGCCTTTCTTGCTGGGACAGCTAACAGGGAGCACAGGAGGAGTCCTGAGGCGGGCGGGTGGGGGGGCTGGCCTGGCTGACTGGGGTGGGCTCCTTCTGTCCACAGGCGCTTCAAGGTGCATCAGTCTTGATCCTTGCCAACAAGCAGGACATGAAAGGCTCCATGACCACGGTGGAGATCTCCCAATTCCTCAGGCTCAGCGCCATCAAAGACCACCCATGGCATATCCAAGGTTGCTGTGCTCTCACTGGGGAAGGGTCAGTGTCCCCTCTCCTGCATCTGGTCCAGCCAATGACTGGCTGTGAGAACCGTCTCTGTGTCCTTCCTGTCAGAATCTGTCCCTCAGTGGGCTCCAGGACCCAGTCAGATGAACACAGGCCCAGAGCCAAGATGCTGTCATGAGAATTCCAGAGGCTTGTGCTAATGACAAGGGGTAACCCCCATCCCCCCAAAATAGTAGTCATAGGAGTGAGAAGCACAGTGGAGAATGTGAGGCTGGAGCTGGTGTAGCGGCATATGCTTTTAATCCCAGCACTTGGGAGGCAGAGGCAGGAGGATCACCGTGAGCTCTAGGCCACCCTGAGACTAGATTAAGCGCCCCTCCCCCTAGAGTCAGCAGGGAGTAAATGTCACCATTTTTTTTAATTTTTTTTTTTTCGAGGTAGGGTCTCCCTCTAGCCCAGGCTGACCTGGAATTCACTATGTAGTCTCAGGGTGGCCTTGAACTCACAGCGATCCTCCTACCTCTGCCTCCCGAGTGCTGGGATTAAAGGCATGCACCACCACGCCCGGCTTAATGTCACCATTTTAAAAAAATCAAATATTCTTGAATATCTTACTTCATTTGTGTTGAGTACTGTTTTGGGTACTGGAGAAATAATGGTGAACAAATCAGATACAAAGTTCTGCCTTCATGACTTACTTACTTTCCAGTAGGGAAAAAAACGTGACAAATAAACCAGGCATGGTGGTGCACATGTGTTATCCCAGCATTTGGGAGGCTTGCCCAAAGGGCCCAGGAAGGTGGATCTCCAGGGCGTCTCCTTAGAGGAGCCCTTCCTTTCTGGCTCCCAGAGGCCTCTGCACACCTCCTTCCGGACCTTTATTATAGTGTGTGGTTGTAGACTTATTTGTTGGGTTGTTTAATTCCATCTCCTCTGCTGTGAGACTGTGAGGTTCAGAGGGTGTCTGCTTCTCCCCAAGAACCCCAGTTCTGGTACCTGATGAATTCCTGAACTGAGCTCACTTCACCTCCGTCCATTAAGGGGTGGAATGCAACCTGGCTACTGTCAGGGTAGAGGACCTCAAGGCTGCCATCGCGTGGGAAATGCTGATGACCCTCCTCCTCCCTCCCTCCCTGCAGGCTGCCTGCGGGGCTCCAGTGGATGCAATCCCAGGCCACTGCCAACTGATGTCCCAGCCTGATGACAACCAGAAACCTTGTGTGTGTGTGTCTCTCTCTCTCTGTGTCATCTGCATGGTCAAACCCACGTGATTCACTGCTGGGAGCAGGGCAGCTATGGACGAGGAGATTACCACTGTCCATGCAACTGTCTGTGGCTGAGGAGCTGGACCTCCCACTCAGAGTCGCTGCTCCTTACTCCATCACTGCAAGTGTCCTAAAGACACCAGGGAAGCTTCTGAGTGTGATGGGGAAATCGGTCTCCTCCCAGCCTTCACCCTCTGTAAGCCAGCTTTGACATTGTTCCATACCCTTTGTGTACACTGGACATTTTGGTTGCAGACACTTTAGGCAAAGGAGATTCCAGAAGGATAAAGGAGAACAGAGGGCAAGGAAGAGGACAGGATAGCTCAGACAGGGACAGTTTTTCTGCAGGGGTCCATGCCCCCCTCACCCTTCTGTTCCCTCTGAGATGCTGACTCCCACCACAGCTTTTGGGGTTTAACCCACCTGATGGTCTACCTTTCCCTCCCAGCGTCCATCCAGTGTGACGTCCACTCCTCTCAAATGTCCCAGATCCCCACAGGACTTGCTTATTTTGTCTTTGTTTCATAATTTTTTTTACACTGCATTACATTAGGATTTTTAAAATAACGGTATAATAAATGCCATCACAAACTTCTCATCTCTTATTTCTGCCGGTTCCCTAAACTGGCTTTTGGTGTTTATGCAAAGCTCTTGGGCGGAGGTGGGGGAGGGATCCACCTTGGAAATGCGGGAGGGGAGGGCAGGCTGGGGAAGGCTAGAAAATGGCTAGGGCACTAGGATCTGTAAGCCAGGCCTGGGAGTTTTTGCTCTGCCTGGATTTAAGTGGTAAGTGACTTGATACTGACCCACGGAGGAGAGCTGGGACGCTGGGGGGGGGGGGTGTCGGGAAAGGCCAGGCGTCCTATGGAGACCCAGACTGTTCTGTATGTTCAGGGAGCTGTCATGTACCCTAGTAGACTTGGGACGGTCCTGGGGACAACAGTAGGGGACAATAGGTTTGTCCCGTTCCTAAGTCTGGAGGTGGACATCTGGGGGAGTCTGGGCAGGGACAGAGGACCCAGGATCGTTTGATTTTATACTTATGATTATGGAGAAGAGCTCCGGAATTGCAGTCTTCTTTACTTTGCCACTGGGTTATTCCCAACACAACACTCAGATTAAAAAGAATGAAACAAATGCTGCCACGCCCTTATTCCATTGAAATACATTCACGAAACGAGTCTAGCATGCAGGGGGTATAGCTCAGTGGTAGAGCATTTGACTGCAGATCAAGAGGTCCCCGGTTCAAATCCGGGTGCCCCCTCCCGGTCCTAGAGCCGCCTTGTTTTGCTAACAGCACTTGTGCCCACTTAGGTGTTACCTGGTACCCCAAAGTGGGGTGAGCCTGGGGGCCCCCATTCCTTCTTTTTGCAGGCAGCTGAGGACGGACGCCTAACTCCGCAGTCGCGCTATTGCTGTGTACCCCCGCCAGGCCGGCTCGGGGCGCCTGGAAGACGGACGGCTCCGGTAAAGCCGGGCACCCCGGTATCTGACCCCGATGGCTCTGGGCTGGGGACCCGAGGCCCGGAGAAGCCAGGTGAGCGCGAGGGCGGGAGAAAGAAGCCGAGAAAGAGCGGGGGATGCCGGCGGGCAGGAGGGTGGAACCCCGGCTCGGAGGAGCGCCCCCACTTGACGGATCTCGAGAGTTCCTCCTCGGAGCTCCTGCTTCCAAGGACTCTTTCTATTTCTTGGAAACATTTTTTCCTTTCTGCATCCTCTACTCAGTCTTGAGTGTCACAAGCAGACAAAGAGCGAGGATACGTCTTTCCTGCATCCGTACTGGAAACCTTGGTAGCAAACCGTAAACTGCTTCAGGTCTTTCCAATGGATACAATTTGGAAACCTCTAACCCTGCTTTGCTCTCCTTTTTGGGAATGCGCCATCGCGCCTGCGTAAGAGTATACTAAAGGGCTCCTGGCGCCCTGCTGCCGGCAGAGGGGGTATAGCTCAGTGGTAGAGCATTTGACTGCAGATCAAGAGGTCCCCGGTTCAAATCCGGGTGCCCCCTGGTGTGAGTTTTTTTTTTCCCTTTTCTTTTTTTCTTTCAATTTTATTTTGCGACGTAGGGTATCCTCTAGCCCAGGCTGACCTGGAATTCACTAAGTAGTCTCAAGGTGGCCTCCCAACTCACAGCGATCCTCCTACCTCTCTGCCTCCAGAGTGCTGGGATTAAAGGCGTGCGCCACCACGCCTGGGCCCTTTATCTTGAGCTACAATTTTTATTTAAGTATCACTTTTTAAATGTTAGCCTCTGCTCTAGAAGGTCCCCCAGTTCCTGATCTCCCTCCCCGCTCCCCAACTGCCTGTGAGTTGGCTAAGGCAATGCTTAGGATGTGGTCCTGGCTAGAAATGCATCTCCCCAGGCCTCATTCTTGAGAGGGGTTTTAATCGGAGCTCCAAGTAGTGACCGGGGAACCTTCTAGACGCTTGCGTCATTCGGTGCGAGGATGCCTGACTCTCAGGCGGATGCTCGCGGGCACCTCGGCCCGAGCATCACAGCCGGCAGAGCTGGGCTGGGAGTCCCTCCCTGGATGGGGTGAAGATCCCCATCCCCTCGGGGTGCTGGAGGTGCTGCCCGAGGGAAGAATCGACCCGAGCTGCGGCTCGTCGAGTGTCCGCTGGAGGGCAGTAGAGGCCGCAGCTCCGAAAGGCGGCCTGGGGATGGAGCCCTGACGGATCCCTGGGGGCGTCAGTGGGAATTAAACAGTAAGAATTTCGTTGTCAACCGGAGGGGGGGGGGGCTCAAGCCTGTAATCTGGGTCTAAAGCAAGGGGATTACCGCGCGCTCGAGCCTAGCCTGGGCTACCTGGTGAATTCCAAATCAGCCTGAGCTACAGTGAGACCTCCAAAGAAAATAAATAAATAAAAAGAAACTGGACACTTTCTTCCCAGTACTGAGAGAGGAGGAGTGCCCTGAGTTCCGCGTCAGCCTGGGCTTGAGTGAGATCCCGCCGCAAACAACTGAAACACAGAATTTAGTGGTGAACCTCATCTATAGTAGACCCCTGGAGGGTTTGGGGCTGGGGGAGGTCGTCTGGATTAGAACGTTTTCAGATCTGCTTTCCTTCCTCTGCCTCCAGCCCACAGTGTCTCCGATCCCCAACTGTACCTCCTCTCCGAGAACTGGGCCCGAGGAGCGCAGCGCGCACTCCCTTTCTCTCCGCAGGCCCGGTTGGAAGCCCAGGGGACCCTCACCCTTCTCCATCCTCCAACCCCCAGCTCCAAGCCTCCCTGAGAATTAGGTCAGGCACCTGCGCGTCCTGACCTGATTCCCTGCCGTCTATTAATTTTTCTAAATTGCGAGTATTTTTATTCTGTCCTGAAGGGGGACCAAAAAAAGGTGCGCTATTCCCAGAGCCGGGTAGATATGGTGGTAGAGGGTCGAGCCGCTTCGTGGGATTGACTTCAGAGAGGACGAGGCCCGGGTTGTCTTCTCGGGGCGAAGGGGTCCAGGCTGTTTCGGGATGGGGGTGAGGGGCTGGAGAAAGAGCTCAGCGGCTTAAGGTGCTTGGTTGCAAAACCCGACGGTCTGGGTCAAGTGGAAAGCAGAATTTGCGCCTCTGCAGGGCCATTAGCCGGGGATCGTGCGCGTGGGAAAGCCGCAGAACTCTCAGGAACAGCTTAGAAAGAAAGTCTGGCAGCCCCAGAGGAGTGGGGTGTGCCAAGCCCAGGCAGGGGTGCGTTCTGGGGTCCCCACTCCCGTCTGCTGGGCTTTTTCCCGGCAGCGGTGGAAGGGACGCGGGGCGGGCGCTGCGGCTCGTTGGAGACCCGCCGCAGGTCCCCGCGCGGTCCCGGGTCTCGGGGGGGGGGGAGCCCGGCGCCCCGCCCTGCCCCGGCCCCGCCCCCGCCCTCCCGCCCGCGCTCCCCGGGGCCGCAGCGCCGCGGCTCCGCTCGCCGTGCGGCTCCGCGCTCGCTGCCCGCTCGCCGCCGCCGCCGGGGACCGCGCGCCCAGCCCCGGCCGCCCCTCGCCGCGCGCGGATCGGGGTCCCGGCCCGCGCCCACCATGCGGCTCCTGTTCTGGCTGCTGCTGCTGCTCGGCGGAGCCGCGCGCGCGCTCAGCCCCGCGCCCCGGGCAGGTAGGATGTGCGGGCCCGGCAGGTGCCCACTGGCCCGAAGCCCCCCGGGGGTGTTGTCCGCGGAGGGTGGCAGGTGGACATGGACCCCATTTCCCTTAACACAGAGGACGTGCGACCTTTCCTTCCTCCCGGAAGGACCTAGCTAAGGGGCTATGGCTCCAGTCCTAGGGACCCCTGGCCACTCCAGGGAGGCGGAATTCTGATAAGGAAGGGCTCCAGTGTCCCCTGCTTCGCTCTGCCTTGCTGTCCTCTTCTTCACCTCTGTCCCCAGCTGATCCAGGCAGAGTACCAGTGGGGCTTGGGAGCCCATCGGATGGGGGACACCCTTGCCCAGCCTCTCACCCTGGGCAAGTCCTCACCCTTCTGACTTGCTTCCTCAATCTCTTCATTCCAGTGGAGAGGCAAGAGTCCCACGAAAGAGCAACTTGCTGCTCTGGCATCCCCCAGCCTCAAGGGTCCCCTTCTCACTCCTGCGGGTTCCCGCAAGGCTCCATTTGCTCTGGCAGTGGATGGGGGTGACGGGAGGGGGGAGGCTGTGGCTGGAGGAGGAGCTTCCATTCTGCACACGCCTCTTTCCTCTGTACCAGTTTTCCAAGGCATTTTTCCCACCTTGAGGTCCTTTCTGAGATCCACCTTGTATAATTCATGTTGTCAAGGAAAGCCATTTTCAACATAATTTAGGTTCTCCTACCTTCTCTTGCGCCCGCACTTTCTCTGGGATTGGGGAGATGGATGAATTGGGCGGGTACCCCTCAGATGGGGTGAGGAAAAGACTAGTTCTTGAAGATTCTGTAGCTAGCCAGTGTCTCAGGTGTGCCTGTATCACATGGGACAGTGTTCTTAGCTTTAATGGCCCGATGTGCAGTTCTGACCAGCCTGGGTCCCTGATGAGAAGGCATGTGGGGAAGAAGGTGTCTGTGGTGCTGTGGGCAGAGGACAGGGGAAGCCATGTGTCCAGAGGCTGCTGGGTCCAGTCACCAGGTTGCAGAGGCCACACAGAGCCTGCAGGACGCTTAGCACTTGCGGTGTGACCTTGGGCAAGTTACTTTCCCTCTTTGGGCCTAACTTCTATACTTACAAAGCGGGCTATTAACAATCTTTGGCTTCTGGTTGTGGGATTGTAATGGATCTTTTTTTCTCTTTTACCATGGCCTTTCCATCTCAGGTGTGTATGGGTAACTGAAGCATATCTTTATATTGTAAATAGGAAGAGGTTGGACAGTTAATTCCTTTGCATTCCAGCCTGGTGTGATTTTCTGAACTCAGGTGTGACAGGTCTGGGAAAGAGGAGTTGGGACATAAGGAGGTGAGGCTGCAACAGGAGTGCAGACAGATCTGTCACCTCTTTAATCAGAGTGCTCTCTGCCTTCTCTCCTTTGAGAGTCAACCAGAGAGTAGACTTTCTGCAGCAGGAGAGATTGGGGTTAGACCTACTGTCCTCGTCAGCCACAGGCCGCTGGGATGAATCTCCAAACCAGGCACAATTTTGGGGAGGAAAGTATTTATTAAACTACCAAATCTAGGGGAAGTTCCAAAAAACGAAGGATAAGGCTGGCTCCCTTTTACAGATCCAAGCAGAGACAGAGACAGCACCACCACAAGCAAGCAAGCACACTGTAACACTGTAACTCACATAACAAGATTGCCAGACTTGAGTTTTGGCTTTTCTTTGCATATCTATCCCTAGTATTTTGCATCCAATTTGAAATACCTCAGGGCTAGACCCCAGGAGGTCAGGCCAAAGTGACACCTCCTCCAGCCAGAAGGCTGGAAACAATTCACATTTATAATAAATTCTATTGGGGACATCTATTCAAAACTACCACACCTACTAAGGTGGTCAAAGAAGTCAGTGGGCAGCTGTTGACTCTTCCCAGGCCTGGCTGGATTTGGGTGGGGGGTCTCTGCAGAGGCTGCAGAAGAACAGGTGTAGCAATAGGGCAGGTTGGGAGGGGTTTTTAACATAGATATGACCTCTCTCTGAAGGAAGGAGACCCTGTGGTCAGTGAGAGCAGCCTTGAGGGTCATTGGGGCCCTGACAAGCAGAAGATTTGACAGGTCCTTCTCTTAGGAGGCATCAGTGACTTGAAGAGGCAGGTGACAGGGAGATAAGAAGAGGCCAGTAGACAGACAGACAGACAGGTAGGCAGGCAGACAGACAGGAAGATGGACTCAGGGTACCCATTGGGGGGGCAGAGACACTGAGAGTCTGGCTCAGGGTAACCAGCCTGAGAGTTCTTCAGGGGGCCTTTGAGCTGTGGTCCATTTCTCTAAAGTGGGGGCTGGAATATGTCTCTAGTAGCCTTCCCAGCTACCATCTGCTTCCAGTTTCTCCTTGCCTACCAGGGAGCTCCCAATAAATCAACAACCTTGGCCTAAAATTTAGACATCTCACAGTGGCTGGTGGCCATCAGCAGCCCCTGGCTGCTGTCACCTCTGCTGCTTCCCATCAGTGCCAGGGTCTCTTCATCCTCAACCCCCACCCTCTATTCGATTTATCTTCCTCTTGCACGCTGACCATCACCCCACACTGCCTGAACCTCCTCATGGTTCATTGTGATGCATCTCCATGAAGAATTCTGGAATGTTCCCTGGGCTCAGGGATCATGCCAACCTGTCAGTCAGACCTCAGCACAAAACTCCATGCCTGGCATGCAGTAGGGGCTTAATAAATGTACGCTGGGAAGTGAAACATACCTGCACAGTGGAGCACACCTGTAATCCCAGGACTCAAGGAGGTGGAGGCAGGAGAACCAAGGGTTCAAGGTTATACCTAACTCTTAAGCAAGTTGAAAGCCTGCCTGGACTACATTGAAGCAAAAAGAAACAGTGTGTCGAATGAAGGTGCTCTGCGACCCCAGACTCTTTCCTCTGGGGAAACCCACAGAGCAGAGTCCTTTCCTTCTCCTATCAGGTTCCCTCCTTCCTTGCACTCAGCCTCTATCTCTCCAGGTGAGGGTCCCTCAGGAGGAGTGAATGTGTGGCTGGGGCCTTTGTAAACAGGTGAGCATACACAGTTGGAAACAGGAAGGGCAAGAGAGCTTTGCTGGGTACATTGTATATGTTGTATTGAAGACATAACGTTAGCTGGGTGTGGGGGCTCACACATTCAATCCCAGCACTCAGGAGGCTGAAGTAGGAGTTTGAAGCCAACCTGGGCTACCTGACCCTGTCTCCCCCGCCAAAAAAAATAACCATAAAACATAAACAGGGATGGAGAGATGGCCAGGGGTTAGATTCCCCTAGTATCCACGTAAAGCCAGATGTACAAAGTGGCACATGCATCTGGAATTTGAGGTGGCAAGAAGCCCTGGCATGCCCATCCCAGACACTTGCAAATAAATGAATATTAAACAAACAAACAAAACAACAACAACCCCCCCCCCAAAAAAAAAACTCTTCCTTCCCAAGTAGTGGAAATGTTCTCACACCCATCTTACAAGCTGAGGCTTGGAGAGATTTATAGCACAGAGTCACTTATAAAGTAAGTGACAGATTTGGGGTTGGCCTCCAGCATGTCTGATGGCAATCCAGTGCTCTTTGACTGCTGTGATGAGGCTGGGCAGGGCCGGGCGGGCTGTGCCCAAGGGAGACTCAGCGCTCCCTTCCTGCCGTAGGCTCCCAGGCTCCCTGGTGCCTGAATACCTACCTGTTCTGCAGGGCGTCTAAACAGGCACCAAACGAGGGGTGTGATGCAGGACACCAGCTTGGAAGGAAGGCACCTGAGGAGAAGGTGTCGGGGGACTCCGGGAAGCAGTGACATCTTATGAGACTATGGAGATGAGCTCATTGAAAAAGGTGCTTTTGTCTTTGTTTTTTGAAGTCTCACTCTAGCCCAGGCTGACCTGAAATTCACTATGTAGTCTCAGTGTGGCCTCGAACTCACTGCCATCCTCCTACATCTGCCTCTTGAGTGCTGGGATTAAAGGCATGTGCCACCATGCCAAGCACTAAAAAAGTGGTTTTTTAGAAGCATTTTAGTCTTGGATGAGAAAACTGTATGAAGCCTTCATGGCAGGAGAGTGGGGTTGGGGACTGAGAGATGAGAGAGGTGGGCAGCAAACAAGGGGTCTGGCCAGAAGGGGTCTCAGATCAGCTGGAGAGAGGTGGTGAATGGGATGCCTGAGAGAGGAAGTCAGATGGGGCCTCTAGATGTGGGAGGCTAGCTTTAGCGTGCAGGATGGTCTCAATGGAGGGACTGTGCATGGTGGCCACGGAACCAGAAGGACAAGCTTGGGTATTGAATGGTTCAGGCTTTGGGTGGCATAACCTGGCTCCTGAAGCCAGCCCCACTCCTTACCCTGCAGCAGGGCTATGATGAGTCAGGGGACTGGGGCACAGCCCTGTACCTTCCTCTTTGTGTCAGAGACTGGGTCTTCCAGGGCAGTTACCACTTTCAGGTACCCGGGGTAAGATCTACCAAGACCCAGCCCTGCCCTGGGGGCTGCCCCTGCACCTTAAGAGACAACCCAGGAGTTGCCAGTCACTTTTTAAAATATTTTATTTATTCATTTTCAAGCAGAGAGATACAGAGAGAGAGAAAGAGAGAGGGGGCACCAGGGCCACCACCTTGTGGGTCTGGCGTATGTGGGTCTGGCGTATGTGGGTACTGGGGAATTGAACCAGGGGCCTTAGGCACTAGAGGCAATTGCCTTAACCACTAAGCCATCTCTCCAGCCCATGCCAGTCACTTTTTAAAAAAATTCTTTCTTTCTTTATTTGACAGAGATTAGATGATAGATAGATAGATAGATAGATAGATAGATAGATAGCTATAGAGAGAATATCAGTACAGGCACACAAGGGCCTCCCCTCCTGACACTGCAAACGAACTCCATATGTATGTACCACTTTGTGCATCTGGCTTTAACATGGATCCTGGGGAATCAAACCCAAGCCATCAGGCCTTGCAAGCAAGTGCCTTTAAGCTTCGAACCATCTCTTCAGCCAGTCAGTCACTTCTTTTGTAATCCAGACTAGTCTTGAACTCAGGATCCTCCTGCCTCAGCCTCTGGATGTGAGGATTATGTCTGGCTCTTACTGTACTTTCTATGGTTCTGAGCCAGGTTACCTGAGTTTAAACCCTGCTACAGACTGGTTGTGTGGTCTTGGCAGGATTTTTTAAAATAGCTTTGTGCCTCAGTTTCTCCATTTATAATCTATTGGGAGTTGCTATGTGCATGTGTATGATGTGTGCTTGTGGGTATGCATGCTTAGATGGCACACACGTAGAGGTCATAGGACAACTTTCAGGTGCCACCCTCACCTTCCTCATCATTTGAGGTAGGGTCTCTGTTCACTGCTCTATTTGCCAGGCTAGCTGGCCCATAAGCTTCTGGGCGAGTCTCCTGTCTCTGCATTCCTTTTCCCAATGGGCTTGCTATAAATGCCTGCCACAGCCGGGCGTAGTGGCGTATGCCTTTAATTCCAGCACTCGGAAGGCAGAGGTAGGAGGATAACCATGAGTTCTAGGCCACCCTGAGACTACATAGTGAATTCCAGGTCAGCCTGGACTAGAAGAGTGAGACCCTACCTCGAAAAAACAAAACAAAACAAAAATGCCTGCCACAGTGTCCAGCTTTTTACATGGATTCAGTTACTCACACTTATATAGTGTCGTACATGCTGCTGGGATGATCCTCCAAACCAGGCACAGTTATGGGAGGAAAAGATTTATTGAAGTTATAAATTCAGAGAAGTTCCATAATGGCGAAGGAGGCTGACACCCTTTCACAGGTCCAAGCAGAGAGAGAAACCCATCACCTGCAACTCCAGAAAAAACTCCAGGCTTGAGCTCAGACTGCTCTTTGCATACCTGGGACTGGAATTCCAGACCCACCCCAGAAATACCTTAGGGCTGGAGTCTAGGATCCTGCCAAAGTGGCATCCCCTCCAGTCAGGCAGCTGGAAAAAAACTTTCTTGAATCTATTGGGGACATCCATTCAAACTACCACATATAGTAAGAGCCCAGTTTCCTTATTGATAAACTGGATCTAAAACTAGACCTATCATTCTCTGTCTTTCTGCTCACAAATAAATGAATAAACAAACTAGCATGTATCTTGTAGGGTTAACATGATGAAATAAAGTGTGAAAAGCATTCAGAGCAGTGTCAGCAAGTCTCTAAAATTCAGCTGGCAGAGTGCTGGTCTGGCATGCACAAAGCCCTGGGCTCCAAACCCAGCACCACAGAAATCGGGTGTGGTGGAGCACACCTGTAATCCAGTATTACAGAAGGCAGGAGGGTCAGAAGTTCCAAATCAACTGGGTGTGGTGACTCGTGTCTTCAATCCCAGCACTCAGGAGGCAGAGGTCGGAGGACGGCAGTGAGTTCAAGGCCAGCCTGAGGTATAGAGTGAATTCCAGGTCAGCCTCTGCTAGGAGACCCTGCCTTCAGGGGCTGGAGAGATGGCACAGCAGTTAAAGTGCTTGCCTGCAAAACCTCCTGTTTATCCTCGGCCGACTCTGGCAAGAAGTGGCCCACGCCCTGCAGAGCCACATTGTCCCAGTCAAAATAGTAGCCCAGAGAGAGGGAGGTGTAGGGGACCCGCAGTTGACCAGGCGATTGACGGCAGCCTCCACCTCCATGACTTGGGGACTTCATGGCTGATCAGGCAGCAAGATGATACAGGAGATGGTCCCCAAGACTGAGACTGGAAGACAGCTGGAAATTCCTTGTTTTATTTTGCTTGTTTGTTTGTTTGTTTGTTTGTTTTAAAAAGGAGGAAGTCCCTGGGTTTGATCTGTCCAAACAATGTTTAAGCAAGAGACAGACACAGGGAGACCTCAGAATGCTGTACTGGTACCCCAGTACCCATGTAAAGCCAGATGCACAAGTTGCATGTATCAAGTTCATTTGCAGTGGCAAAAGGCCCTGGTGTGCCCATTCCTCTCTCTCCTTGCAAATGAATACATACAATATAAGCAATATAAATTGTTTTGTTTTTTCTTTTTCTTTTTTTTTATTGTCCATAATGAATTACATTGTTTAGTGGGCCAACAATGAATTGTTATCCCCAATTCCCCAATGCCCCCCTCCCCATCCCCAGTCAGCTGGATATCCTCCTCCGTGGGCCGCCAGTATCAGTCTTTGTGGTAGGGGACCTTGGATAGCCTAGTATTCAGCTGGGTTCTCCTGACCCAAGTGTGTTGTTACTGGGGGGTGCCATGCCTCTGATAATCTCCCCCACCATGGCTCTCACAATCTTTCTGCCCCCTCTTCCGCTCAGTTCCCTGAGTCGTGGTGGGTGAGTAGTAAGGCTGCTTTAATGTTGTGAGCTTAGGGGGTTTTGTGTTGAGAATCATTGGTTTCTGTCTCACTGGCTTATCCTGTGTTGATTGAATGGCTGTGGCTGTGGGTCCCTTGTTCATCCTGTCATTCTCTGCGGGGCTCCATATGGATCCTCCACGATATGACTGTGGTGGTTCATCTCTTGCCAGGATCTCAGCTTTCTGCCTGCGGTCGGTTGGTAGGGTTATATGGGCCACAGCTCTCTCGCTGCATCCTGAAAAATACAAACACAATCTCCATTGGAGAGTGAGATCAGTATAGGTTAAGAAATATGCACCATTCTGGATTACCTAGATTCTATTTTTAGAAGTCTCCCCGTCAGTCGCTCATATAGTGCATCTTTTCTTGGGAGCCCAAGAGTATGGGATCTGGTGCATGTTGCCCTGAATCCCCAGTTCCAATCAAGGGTTCCCCCTCACTGAGTGGAATATTTGGCCGAATTTAATAGCTGAAAATGAATAAATAAAATATTTTTTAAAAAAAAGATGGTGGAGACAATCTTTTTTAAAAAAAGATTTTATTTATTCATTTTCAAGCAGAGAGAGAGAGAGAGAGAGAGAGAGAGAGAGAGAGAGAGAGAGAGAGAGAACACCAGGGCCACCACCTTGTGGGTCTGGTTTATGTGGGTGCTGAGGAATTGAACCCCGGGCCTTAGGCACTGGAGGCAAGTGCCTTAACCACTGAGCCATTTCTCCAGCCTGTTTTGTTTTTTCAAGGTAGAGATTCACTGTAGCCCAGGCTGACCTGGAATTCACTATGTAGTCTCAGGGTGGCCTCGAGCTCATGGTGATCCTCCTACCTCTGCCTCCTGAATGCTGGGATTAAAGACGTGCGCCACCACACCTGGTTTAAATAAAGATATTTTTAAAAGTTATCCTTAACTATGTAGTGAGTTTGAGACTAGTCATGGAACCTTGTCTCAAATAGTAAAGAAAATAAGTTAACTGCCATTGTCACTGCTGCTGTTATGACGTCCTGTTAGCTTGCACACTGTTGACTTCTGGAAGCAAAAGGTGGAATGGGGCCAGGTGTGGTAGGTAGGTGCATCACTTTGTGGGCACCTGCGGGGAGGACCGAGACTTCCAGCAAGCTTTGTAAACATGCACCCAAACCTGTATCATGTGTGATTCTGTACACACATGAGCAGCCAGCTGTGTCCTGAGCTGAGGAGCGATCTTCTGCCCCAGCCAACCCAGGAGGAAGGGTGACAGGAAAATGGAAGTGCTATATCTGGAGTGAAACTTCAGGGCCAGTCAAGGGGACCGGACTCCTTACTACCCCCTCTGTCCTCACCTCTGTCCTGCATGAACTCGGTACTCCTGATGTTGACCAGAGCCCTATTGTCTGTTTCTCCCCTGTGTCCTCTGTATCACACAGAGAGACAGAAATTGACAGAGATAATCTGCTGGCTTGTTGGGGGGTGGCAGGCTTGGTAGAGAGGTAAGCCCAGGTGTCCCTCTGCCCTCCCACAGGCCTCAGGTGTCCTTATCTGGCACCCCTTTTTGTGGCCACCCACACAGGTCCTGGCACCAGCCCTTCCACTTATCCTGAACACTCTCCTTTCCAGTCCTGGCTCCTGCCCACGCCCCACACCCCGCACCCAGTGCTGCTTGTGGGAGGTCCCAGGGAGCCAGCAGGCTGGCCCAGCACAAACAGTTCTGCCTCTGAGCGGTTGCGCTGCACCCAAGCCGTCAGGCAGCCCTGGCTGTGGGGCTGAGCAGAGGGCGGGCTGCCACCCAGTGCAGGCTCTCGGCCATCCGGGCAGCATCCTGGGGAAGGGTCGGGTCTGCCTTCTCCCCACATTGGCCAGGAGCAGCTGGTTGTGATTAGGGGCAGAGAAGTGAGAGGGGCCCGGCAAGGGTCCAGCAGGCCCCAGCAGCCAAGAATGACTTAATTGGATAAAACGTCTAAAGACAAACCAAAGCCCCACAGCAGTGTCCTGGCCAGGCCCCAGGCTGGCCCAGCCAAACCTTGTCTCAATTGCTGTGTCCTTGCTGCTGCCCAAGAGCTACCCCGGCACCGTGTCCTCAAGTATGCAGTGATTGAGCACCTGCTGTTTGCCAGGTACTCTTTGAGGAGAGTGGAGAGAGTAACTCAAGCCTCCCGGGGACATGGGCACATAGTGACTTCAGGAGCTCTTGGAGGCAGAGAGGACACAGTCAGAGGTGGAACAGGGCATCTGACCAAGCCTCCCAAACCAATGAAGGTCACAGGTGGGAAATATCACATCCATCTATTTGATGGTCTGTGTCCCTTCTACATCCAAAGCAGTTGTGTGACAATAGGAGGCACAGTTTTGGGGGCCAACTTTCTCTGAAATGGAAACGGATGCTTTCTGTGTCACTTAGAATTAGTTTAACAATCTGAAGGGAGCTAGTGTCTTATGGAGTCTCCAAATAGCTGCCGGTGTGTGTGGCCACTCTCCAATTCTGTGCTCATGGCAGGCATTGCTAATCAACCATGACAATCTCTCCTGCTAAACAAATGGAGTCTAGGGATTCTTCTCAGCTGGCACGCTCCTGACTGCGGCTAGCTGATGGGAGATGGCATTTGAAACGAGACCTCTTTGCCATCCCAGCAGGTTCCTAAGGCCCCTTGTTATGTGGGACAGTGACTTGCTTAAGGTCAAGGCTTGAAGGTAGATAAGGGCTAAAACTGTGGTTCTCAGTGAGTGGGAGGGTGGTTTGTTTCCTAGGGAATATCTGGTCATATTTGGAGACATTTTTAATGTCTCAACCTGCTGCTAGATCACTTACAAAGCACAAGGGAGTCCCACCACTGAGAATGGCCCAGTCCAACAAACAGTCCAAATCAAAAATAGGCCAAGAGACTGGAGAGATTGCTTAGTGGTTAAGGCCTTTGCCTGCAAAGCAGAAGGACCTGAGTTTAATTCCCCATTGCCCACGTAAAGCAGATACACAAGGTGACACATGTGTCTGGAGTTCATTTGCAGTGGCTAGAGGCCCTGTTGTGCCCATTCTCTCTGTCCTCTCTCTCTCAAATATAAAAATATGAAAAAAATAGACCCAGACTTAAACACACATTTCCCAAAGAAGATATTCAGATGGCCAGTACACATATGAAAAGTTGGTAAAAAAAAAAAAAAAAAAAAAAAAAA
>PVHP010032087.1:0-20583 GCA_004024765.1 Zapus hudsonius | reverse complement strand
TTCGTCTTTAACTGGCAGCGTTTGTGACAGAATAAACTCCATTAACTTGTTCTATTAGTGCCTTGTGCAGTCAGCGAGATCAATGCCGCATGGAGCGATGGAGTGACTAACAGCCTTGCTCAGAGTCCTGGGCGTGCTTCTGCCACAGAGAATATATAATTACTGTTCACATAAACAGGTAGAGTTTGATATTCTAATGCTCATACCATCCCAGGAAATACAAGGAGTTCCTTAATGATACGGATAAAAATAAAATCTCTTTTCCTTTCTACATAGAGTCATTTATTATGTGCTATGTGTTATTACAGACCTATTGCATGCAAAATAAAAGAGTAGATTAAAAATATCATTCGCCTACCCGACCAGTGATCATAGGATGACCAAACAACTTGGCACAAATTAAGAAAAACAGATGCATAAGATTTTCTGAACAGATGTCTCCCCAAGGCCTGTTTTTTTATCCAATGGCTGCAGAACACAAGGTGCACCAGAAGCAGAGTAAATGGGAGATAATGAAGCCAGCAGACCCGAGGATACTTTGACTCATGTAAGTAAACAGGCAGCAAATATCACACCATTAAAAATAATCCAAAAGAAAAAAAATTTTTCCGACTGCATGATTTGAAACAGGTATCTTGTCCTGCGGGAGGTACAGCTGCTCATGCTCATCTTAAGAGAGGTATTCTTATTTTTTTTTTAGAATAACTTGAGCAATAAGGAACATTAGCCACTTCAGAAATATAAATGGGTTTTTCTTCTCCCCAGCCTCCATTTTCTGCTGCCTGCCTTCTTCCTTCTCTGGTGGCCGCCGCCTTGCCCATTTGAGATGAAAGCTAGTTTCCAAGCTATCTAGCTGCATGGGCTTGCCAATATAAACCTTGAGCACATTAGGTTTTATTCTAACAAAATATAGAAGGCATGAAGCTGGGCATCACAAAGGAAATGAATGAAAAGAAGGGTCCTCACAGATGTGAAATGAGGAGAAGCGTGGAAAAAAAGCATTAAAATAAAATTCAAGCCACTTTTGCTAACAAGAATGAGTTGATGAATTACAGATTGAATATAAGTAAGGAGAAAGGTATTTTTCCTAACAATGATTTATATATTCAGCCCTTTTGTTGGAACAGGACTCCTTTTGTATTCCAGCAGTATCTTTTCTTGCTCCTACATTTAAAGGTCTTCTGGTGCTTCCATTATAAGTTTCTAGGTTGAGTGTTCTGTAACTCTTCTACAAAAAATTACTACAGAAAGAAATTTTAAATTCAAGATATTATTCTTCTGGTAAATTTTCTAGGTTATTGCCATTTTTATTTACCCACTTGTAAAGGACTATATAACTTGTTTAAATGTCCCAGTTATAGGGAAATGTTCATGATTCTTAATAATCCTTTTTACTTTAATGAAAGTGTTAAAGTACAAATGGCATCATATTCTTTTCAGATTTAGAAATTTCATGTTATCATGAAGTGACAGAGTTATGTTTGGCCCCAAAATATCAATGAATATTAGGATGTCGGAGAAAGTAAAAATCATTTAATTTGGTCAGGATGTAATAATTGCACCCAGAAAATAAAGCTAGTTCATGAGATATCATTATACACATCTATGTTGAGGATGAAGTCTAGGTTGCTGTCCATAGAGAATGGATGAAGACCATCATTTCCCCTAAAATAAATTCAAATTCCACAATGTTCAATCTGTTTGCCATTGTGCTTTAGAGAAATGGTGAGTGTATTTTCAGATCCTTTTCAAGGTTAAGATCTATGCCATTTTCCATGTTTTATTTTTTCCTTAAAATTTTCTTAGAAATCTCTTTATGAAGATGCACTGATGTGGAGGCTACTAAAAATAGAAGCTAGGTAATCCAGAATTGTGTATATTTGTTAACCTATACTGATCTCACTGTCCAATGGAGATTGTGTTTGTATTTTTCAGTATGCAACGAGAGAGCTGTGGCCCATCTAACCCTGAGCCACCACAGTCATATTGTGGAGGATCCATATGGAACCCTGCATAAAATGATGGGATGAACAAGGGACCCACAGCCACAAGCATTCCGTCAACTCAGGATAAGCCAGTGAAACAGAAACCAACGATTCTCAACACAAAAACCCCTAAGCTCACAACATTAAAGCAGCCTTAATATTCACCCACCACGACTCAGGGAACTGAGCGGAAGAGGGGGCGGAAAGATTGTGAGAGCCGTGGTGGGGGAGTTTATCAGAGGCATGGCACCCTTCAGTATCAACACACTTGGGTAAGGAGAACCTGGCTGAAGTCTGGGCTATCCATGGTCCCCTACCACAAAGACTTATACAGACAGCCCACAGAGGAGGATTTCCAGCTGACTGGGGATGGGGAAGGGGGGCAATGAGGAATTGGGGATAACAACTCATTGTTGGCCCACTAAACAATGTAACTTATTATGGGCAATAAAAAATACTTTAAAATAAAAAAAGAAATCTCTTTATGAGAAGTAATGACAATTACTATCTAAAGTATAGTTTAGAGTCTCATAACACAATTAGCCAAAGTGTGAACAACTGTTCTTTTATATATTGTAAGTTGAAATAAACATTCATTTGTTATATACAATAAAGATTATTCTAGATAGAGGAGTTACTAGCATTGGTAAAACCTAATCCATCTTTTAAGCAAGTTATACTCTAACAAAAAGACATACAAATGTTGACTATGAAGGCAGATTGGGATTCACCCCATGATAGAAACATGTATTTGATGTTATGTAAGCATACAGTGGGATTATGTGATCTAGGCTGAGTCAGAATGTCATTTCTCTCTCTCTCTCTCTCTCTCTCTCTCTCTCTCTCTCTCTCTCTCTCTCTGTCTCTCATACATACACACACACCATTGGCAGATATACAGAAGAAAATAAATATTAATAATACTGGAAACTACATGTAATGAAAGCATGCAGAAGAATAAAGAATGAGACAGAGGATAGAAAGATAAAATTATTATAATGCTAAAATAGTTGAGTGTTAGGTAATGCAAGGCTAGAATGCTTAAAGTTTGATTACTAGATACATAATATACAATCACTTTATATAACATATTCAATGGTATGAGCTATATCATTTAGGAGTCAACTAACACATATTCTACAAGGTGTTGGCTAAGAACAGAGAAGAGACAACATTCAGAGAGGAAAAGATCAAGTTTTGGTAAGTAGCATGGAGATATCACTGACTCAAATCAAGAATGTAAATGGCATTATTTGAAATTTAGGGGATGTGGATATCATAAGGTTGACAGTCATTATATTTTCAATGTCAGAATTTGTATTAGCTAAGATTTGAAGCCAAGAGACTATGGAAAGACAGGTGCAATGTGGAAAGATCTAGGAACCTGACAGATACCCATTTATTCTTATAAGGCATGGCCTGAGAAAGGAAGAAGCTACTTGGAAAAACACTATGAATTGATAAGTGGAGGAAGGAAAGTTTGGAGGTTCATAAATTGAAAGCATTGAAAGTCAAAGGGTAGGTTGCTATAAAAAATACTAAAGAATAAGACATAGAAGGAACCGATAAATAGACAAATACTGGAAAGATGATCTGATTCACCAATGAGACCAAGTGTGAGGGCAAAACCAGGGAGCTGTTAAGGATTGAAACTTAATTCTGTGAGGCTAACGATGGCCATGAAAGCAATGCCTGCAGAGCACATCTTATTTTCTTCAGTATTCATGCACAATGCACCAAGCCAGATATAAGGAAATTTTTTTGATAATTTTGTGCTCCTAGTTAGAAATAGACTGATATTCCCCTATTCTTACCAGAAATGTTCGTAGACGATGAAGAAAAAACTCAACAATAGCTAGAGGAGAATATATTTATAAATTTTATTTTCTCCTATTTCTATACAGAAATTGAAAAGCAATTTTCAGTATTAGAAATGAACATTGGAAAATAGAAGATATTCGTGAAAATTCAAATTATGAAACAGGAAATTATGAATCCTGAAACTTGGAGATTTTAGGAGGAAAGTGAAAATGTGGCAATCTTATCCTCTGAGCTGGAGGGCTGCTCTAGATGTAAGCATGGGTGGGAAGTTTCCAGGGCATAAGAATAGGGTGCGTAGTTTACATTTCTTACTATAGAATGCAGGGAACTTTCCAAGGGTAAAGTCCCAGTTAGCTAAAGACTGTAAGAAAAGGCTGTGAAACTTCGGGAAAATAATTGATAGGCAGCACTGAAGTACAACTCGAGGTTAGAAACATCAATTTATAATATTGCTCACAAAGCTAAGCAGTTCTAAGGACTTCACATGAGAAAAGATTGATTGTACATTATTCTCAGATTAGGTATTTTGGGCAAGGTAAAAGAGCAATGAAATCAAGTGTGCAAAGTAATTGAGCAATTCAGAAACGGTCTTCTTAATGCCCACATAGGGGCACGAGCTAGGAGGGGAAGGCCTTTGGCCTGGGGAGAAGGCACAAGCAACAAATTGAATCATTTCAGGAGATGAAAGAGCAAGTTTCATTAAACTAAAACTGTAAGAGAGAAAGGTTAAATCGTTTGACTAGGAAGTTTGTGGAACTAGCATTTTCTGGGTCTCACATGGAGAAATTTTGTGTCCAATGGTATATTTATCAAGTGAGTGGTTAGAATAAACCTGAGTTAAAATTACTGGAATTGTATGGAGCACTGCTTTTTATTTGCTCCTGTGTGTGTGTGTGTGTGTGTGTGTGTGTGTGTGTGTGTGTGTGTGTGTGTGTGTGTGTTTGTGTATGGGCTACAAATGCCAAAATGTGTGCCAAGTTTTGCTGCTGACTTCATAGGCTGGAGAACAGGTCCAAGGTTGGCAACCTTTCTAAACAAAGAGTATTAACCACCGAGCCATCTCCCAGATGCCTTTTATGCTGACTTGTTGGAGAAGTCCTTATTTTACACTTAGGTATCACAGTGGTTCATGGTGTTGGCACATATTGAAATACAAAAGACAGGACTTCAGGTAGACATTGTTTCTGCAAGCATGCTCATTAACAGTGACAAAAGAATTCAGAGGTCCCTGCTGGCAATTTAACAGTGGTCTGAGCTTAAAAGTCAGAGTGGCTTTTTCATGGAGTAGAACTCCAGGATTAGGCAAGACACTGACAGCAGAAAGTCCACCCAGAGTTGCCAGACTTTGTAGAGCTATTGTACACTTGTATTTCAACTTGAGACTCATTCAAAGTATACAAATCCTTAGTGAAATTCAGCAATATGAGCAGAACTTCAATTTACATGTAATTTTTTTCAGTTAAAAAAATTGAGAATGCGTGCTCGCTTCAGCAGCACATATACTAAAATTGGAACGATACAGAGATTAGCATGGCCCCTGCGCAAGGATGACACGCAAATTCGTGAAACGTTCCATATTTTTTATTTGCACACATATATACATGTGCATATATGTATATAACACTTATGTGAGAGATTTTAAGGTAATGTGTTCGTGCTTAAGATAATTGGAGTACTGGTATGCATTGTTCATTAAATTCCTTTTCCATTGCAAAAAAAAAATGAGAATGCATTTTGCATCACTCTACAGGTTTATTTTTTTTATCATGGATGATGGGGGGTGGAGTTTATTTGAGAAGCTCAAAAATTACCAAGTTCATTGGTTTTCAGATCCCATGAAGACAAACCTTCTCCAGATACGTGAATTAATAAACAGCAACCTACATTATTTTTGCCCTTCATTTTTAACACTTGTTTACTAGGAAGCTATAACATATAATGAAAACTTATTCCCTCTCTTATGGGCATAAAACACATTCATAATTAAAGTAGAATAGCAATACGACATGTTGCATAAGCGATAAAGGCAATATATGTTTTAAGAGCAAAAAGAGGAGCTGGTATCTATTATATTTTCTGCAAGCTTCAAAAAGTGTTTCCTCAATGTCCACCCTCTGACTGTAAAGTGAAGAGAAGGAGCTTGTCCCTGCTCTCAGACATTCAGAGACCATTTATAGGAAGCAGAACATTGTCTGATTTTTCATTCTCTGCTGGATCTGCCTAAGGGAATAAAGATAATTACGATGATGAGCTGTATCATTATTATGTTAATTTATTGAGTGCTAATGGTGCACTCAGCACTGTAGTAAATAACGCAAAGGAAATGGTCCCTTCTTCATCTTGAGGATGGAGACAGGACACAGCGTCAACGCTCAGGGGCTGTTAGAAAGCTACTTGGTGTGGAGTATATTGTACGATCAGAAGCCATGTAATAAAGTGGACATAAAGAGAAGAAAAATGTCTGTGATCCATAGCATTTTATTGCTGAGTGCACAACCCGACCAACCACAATCAGAGAGAACTCACTCATAATGTCCAATACATATTTCCTTCATCACATTTGTTTTCACTGCTTCTGCAGCCGACTTTGATTTGAAATTTAGGCTGAAAATATGGAAAACGAATCATCTTACTATCGAATGACACAAAAGCCTGCATCTCAGTCAAACTGCAGGAAAGAGAAGCCGATAAACCAATAATTAAAGGATAGAGTGTGAGTGTTATGAGAACAAGATGACTAATTCAAGTTTAAAGGTCACACAGAGATATGTGATGTTATGTTTCTGCCTAGAGATTAAAATAAGGACAACAGCTTTTCCAGGAAGAGAAGGGTATAAATAGAATAACCTTGGAATGGGGAGCATTGGGGAGATGGGGACTGGGAGGGAAAATGGCCGAGGTTATTAATGGATTCAAGATCTTTGTTACTCTGCCTGGATTCTGAGGAATTCCACTCTTCATCTTCAGTAGGGAGGGACTATGCTGACTTTTAAAGGAATGATAGTATAAAGAATGGATCCTTAACATTTTGATGCACTGATATCTAATGAAACCAGCAATCAGTTAACATCTAACACAGTAAAAAAATTAAATGACATACAAAATGCTTTAGTGGGCAAAAATATTGAATGATTAAATGAAGTTTGGAAAAATGAGAAATGTATAATTTAAAGTTTCAAACTAGGAGATACCATCAAGAATACTAATATAATAAATATATGTCAAGGTCTTTTCAGATGATTATAACTATTTTCCAAGCAATTGATCCCAGACCTGGGGAGGATGAGGTAGGAGGAGCACCATGAGTCTGAGGCCAGCCTGAGCATACATAGGGAATTCAAGTTAAGCCTGGGCTAAAGTGAGACCCTATCTCAAAAAGCAAAAAGGAAAGGAGGAAGGAAGAAATAAAAGGAAAGGAATGAAGAAAGAAAGAAAAGAAAAGAAGAAAAAGGAAAAGAAAAGAAAAGAAAAGAAAAAACAGAATCTTCCCTGATGATTTGCCTTTCAAGGGAAAGATTAAATAAATGTTCTAAGAAAAGGGAGGTCAGAATTTTAGAGTTAGGAAGGGGCCTTCTTAGGGTCACTCAAGGTGCCAAGGGAACTTGGTTAGCCATCTCCTTCAGGGTCAACATAATCTTGAGCTTTTTCAAGACATATAGTCATTAAAATACTATTCTTTATCTTTTACCAACCATGTTACAGAAATTATTTTTAATATTTTTGTGGATTTTACTTTTTGTTCTTCATTTATGTGAGGTCACGAGTGTCCAAAGATATTGTGATAGAACCAGTTTTAGAACTGTTTACAAATTTTATGAGGGATTTCCAAAAAATTTTCTTGAAAATCTATCAGTATTAGATCATCTTCATCCTTCAAGTCTAACACAGTGAATTGCTGTTCCATCTTATAAGGAATCCAGAATTTAGGGCATTGTACAGATTTATTTCATCAGGCCTATTTATAGTGAAATTTCCACATCCTGAAAGAAATTTTCTTCCTAACCACCATGATGAAGGATGCATTGAAAACCTGAGATTCAGTTATAATGCTACTAATTAATATTATAGTGCCTCTCATGTTTTTAATTACATATAATAATATAACTGTAACTAGATCTTCCCCCAAAATTCTATAGTTCATTCAGCTCTTCTGTGAGCACAGTGAACAGCCCATTCATGAAGAGGAAGAAAAAATGTTTTGAATTACAATTTTCTTCTTCATCCTATCTCTAAAAAATTGATTGTTCTTCAAATTGAATTTTGGGTCTAATTTAAGCAATGCTATTAATATAAACTCGGGGATTAAAACATATAATGGTGGCTCAATATCTGTGGTCAGTCTTTTTTCCAAAAAAAAAATTTTGAATGGAATGTCTATAATTTTAGAGGAACATTTAAAGGAAAATCTATTCTGTCTTCTATTTAATTAAGGTCTGATAAAAAAAAAATTGGTGGGGTTTACCTGCCTGAGTGAAAGAAGTCACTGTCTTTGGCTTTTGAAGAAAATAGTGAGAATTCAATTTATTGCCAAATAGAAGAGAGTATAATAGTTTGTAATGGTAAACAGAATATTTACCTCAAGACTGGAAATCTTTATTTTGACCTTTCATTTTTTTGTCTTTGAGGTGGTGACATGTCCAAATAGATCCAATAATTTAATATCTCCACAGAAACAGGATTTGGGGAAAATGCAATTACATTTGTTTTCACATGAGAGATCTTACTTACATTGTCAATTGTCAGGAAGGTAGGGCATAGAGCACATGGATGCAATTAAAAGAACTTTATGTATCTCTTTTGGTCATATTTCCTGCTAATGTGCCTTTTCATAATTAGACAGAAGTATTTCCACTGGGCGTAAGATAATTAAAATTACTATATTTCAGGAGAAAGACATGGTGGTCAGCTATATGGACAATCACAGTGGGATTTGGGGGGTCAAATGAAGTTTCTAAAGCTCGGTGGAATTAAAGACGATGTCATGTGGATGTGTTGGAAGCTATTTCATGGAGAACTAGATTCTGTAGACATTCACTGGAGTCAGGAGAGGAGGTGGAGTTCTCAGAGGATATCAAGAAGAGGGCAGATGAGCCCGATGGAAGGAGAGGAAGGGGAAGCATCTTTCAGAGGCATTCTGAAATACCTCCCTGTCTAGGTGTCCATATTATCATTGAACACTTTAGAGAACATACCCATTTAGCTAAACTGAGGGTTCCTTTATTCTTCTCATCACTGTTGGAAATAGCTTGTTATTTGTAGCTATTTGAATTGGGTATTTAGTTATAAATAAGGCAGGCTGTCTCTCCTCGAAAACTATGTCTCAAATTACAGTGCTGTGAATGGAGCCTCCTGTCTTCCCAATGCTCCCTCATTAAATCTATGTCACAGAAATTTGGGTACATGACATAAAAATACCCTGGGGGGTGAGGGTAGGGGTGACACACAAGGTAGCATTTTCAAATGAGAGCTCCAGAATCGGGCAGACCTTTATTCATATCCTCTCTTCTTAATAGTGCTTTTTCCTTATTGTTCACCACCATTACTTCATATTAACTGTTCAATAGCTGAGCTCAACATTGCTGTCTTAAAGTTTCATACAAGGTTTGATTTAGGGGCATTGACAACATGGCTGAGCAATTAATATTTAACACCATCATTCTGGCTTTTGCTAACCAAAGAAACAACACTATGGTTTCCACAGGAGCAGCCATGCTTGGCAGGCTCTAAACTGCGAAGTTAGTCTGATTGTGTGTCACACCTTCACTGGTCTGGGAATTGATGGAAAGTGGATACAGGTTTCTCTGGTCATGCAACGTGTGAATGATGATTTGATGAAAGTGTTCACTGGGTTGAGTTGGGGTGGTAATTGGTAAGGGGCAAGAGATCATGGGAAAGAAACAAATTAAGCTTCTACAAAGTCTTCCAGTTTACAATTCATAGGGCAAATCCGATTTTATATACTACCTCTCTCAAAACATTCCCAATAATTATGTCAAAATGACACTTTAAAACTTAATAAATACTTCTTTTGGTAATAATCCTTAGATAATACACATAGTTCTACCTACTTCCTCCCTCCCTTACGTGGTTCACAGGGTTACATAAACATTGCTATGTGACTAGCCACCAAACAGGGAACGGTCATGTTTTACTGGTTCTATGATATATTTTTTCCATGCTAATATTTAGAAAATATGAGTTCCTATCACAAGTGATGATGGCCATAATTTAAATGCCAAAGGATTTGTGGAGCATATTAACGTTGTTGTATGATTTGGTGGGTGGTTTCTTATATTTGATCAACCTCTTTAGGCTAGTAATGAGAGGGAATAGAGTTCTAAGATCATTTGCCAAAGATTATCACAGAAATCTGAAAAAGTAAATGTGGTTATTAACAGCAATACACTCAGCATTTAAAGATATAGATGAGAAATGAAAGGAACATATGTTGGAGAGCTAGAGAATTTGATATGTACTTGAAGTCATAAGGCCTCTTTGAAATATTTGTTATCATTATTACAATAAAAATCATTTATACTTCACTAAGATTCAATTATTTTTACACAACTAAGAATGATAAGCTCTTTAGGGTTATTAATAAATATATATGCATTATATAAAAGTAACCTTTCTGATACCCGTCATGTTCAAAACCTAATAAAAGTCAACAATTACTATTATTCTTCTAATCTCAACTACTTATATAGGTGTTTTATGCTTATTTTTTGTTATTGTTGTTGTTGCTTGAGACAGAGCATCATGTAGTACCTGCTAGCCTGGAACCTCCTCTGTGAAGCACAGTATGACCTTGGCCTTCTGCTCCTCCTGTCTCCATTTATGAAGTGCTGGGATTACCGGAAAGCACCAACATGGTTGGTTCCTATTCTATTTTAATTGAACACATAATGTTTAAAGTGCAGTTTTAAGATCATAGTGAAAATGAAAGTATCAAGAGTTCTCAAATCCTTCCAGCCTCAACACATGCATATCAACACCCTCCAGCCATGTGGTCCATCCTTTACAATGAGGAAGCTTCAGGATCACCATCCAGAGTCCATTAGTTTCCCTGAAGGCGCATCTTCTATTTATAATTGAAAAATGGCTCTGGTGCTATTGGTTCTCTACTCTCTACTGCATCATAAACGGTGCTCCAGTAATGTTTCCTTGGTCTTGAAATAACCACAATGCATATGATGTTGGCATGCATTCCAGCAACCATTAGACCCACATGAGTTTCTGGAATTTTATTTATTTAGTTGAAAGCCAGATTACCTAAAATGAACTTGATTTAATTGATTTATTCAATGGAGATTCTAAGAATAGCATCTGAAATGCACAAATTAGTGTAAAACTAGTTAAGGAGCCGAGGGATGGAATAATGCCATAATCAAGGTCTTGCTTGTCAAAGCATTTCCTCTGAAGAATTCTCTGAAACAAAATCTATTTCTGGTTCTCAGGAGTCCAGACCTTCAAAGTGATAATTCCTCATTGCATTCCAAATGCAATGTACTTATATTATATAAAACTATCCTCTTTCCTATTATGGGGCTTACAGAATATAATAATTCTGTAATGCAATTAGTTAAAAAAGTGACTTGGAATGGAAAATAAAATGAGTGATTTCAACAATTATAAAATGAACATCAAGCTATTAAAATTAGTCTGATCTTTAAAGAAATTTCAGCCCAGCAGTACAAACTGTCTTAAAAATAGCAAGATCATAACAAGGCATCATTAGAATTTGCATATGTGCATGAGAATGTTCTTAATTACAAATTATATTCTCTAAATAATTTAGAAGTTATAAATCAGCACTACAAAGAATAGTATGTCTAAAGTGTATGTGTTTCAGGGGATTTTCAAATGCAAATGAAAGTAGCAACAATACCTAAATGAAGGCTTTGCTCTTTTTTTCAAATAAAATTTTATTTGAATAAAATATTATGACAGAAACCATAAAAAGTTTAAATACATAGGATATGTCCTTCAATGAAGAATTTTGTTTTCGGGAAACCCTAAATGTTTATAACATCATCCTGAAACTAAAGTGAGTAGAACTGAGCCCATAGTTTCCAGAAATGTGGACTTAAATTTCCATTACTGCCATTCATTAAACTATGACTTATCCAAAATATGTTACTCACTCCTCACTGTGCAAGAAGATAATTTGTATGGGCAGATTTTGGACAACGTCCCCTTCCACAAAGATTGGAGACATAGGCTTTTCTTGATGTCTCCCATTAAAAGAAAATAAAAATCCTGGAAACTACAAAATAAATAAAAGACAATGTTACCTTGAAACAAGAGAAAATCAGATCAGAAAAGGACTTTCAAATTAGGGGCCAACCCTTAATATCCTAAAAACAAAACAACAGCAATAGAAAACAAACAAACAAACAAACAAAAAACAGTATGCTCCCTGAAGAACAGCTCATTCTTATTGCAGAATGAGGATATGAATGTACATGAGGGAGCATACATCAGTGATTTTATAGTCTTATAATAGACATTTGAACCCAATTCTGATAGGGAGGAGATGCAAGGTAAAAGATAGGGAGGAAGAGATGTGAATCAGATCATCAAAGAATGGAGCATGTTCAGGTAGCGAAAGAAATAGGTGGTAAAAATCTCTGATTTCTGTTTTTTTTTTTTTTTTTTTGCGCTGGCTCATGGTGTTGTTGAATTTGATTCTGTATGCTCTTCTGATTTGAGATGATATGAATTCTTTACCAGATGCAAATTAAAAGTAGCATATTAGAAAATCAAATAGGATGAGTTGGAATAATCACAGGCAGGACTCTGGTCATTGAGGGTGAAAATGGTGATATAAGTATAAAATGGAATATACACAAGGTTTCCTTCCAGGATGGTAAAGTAAGGAATCAGAGCAATCATTTTAACTCTAAAACAATAAACAGATTGGGAGCAAAAATTAAAATTAATCATTTCTGAACCCCAGCAGTTATCCAAACCATAGGAAAAAAAAAAAACTCTCTAAAGAGATCATGAAGCTCCCCTGACCTTAGGCAAGAATTTTACCATGGATAAAGTATTGAGTGATATATGAACAATCAGAATCTCAACTCTTATTTATTGTTGCACTAAAACCAGACATAGAACTTTACAGAGGAAAATTGTCAATGAGCATATGAAAACCTTGGAAATAATAATACTAAAAAAATAATTCAACAGTAAAGGAAAAGTGGAACTAGCCTCATAATGCACACCTTACAGAATTGCTCAGCAGATGAAAGCCAGTCATGTCAGTGCATGAAGTTAGGATAGAAGATGAAAGCCAAGTGACCAGTTCAGTACAAGCAAAGTACTTAACAAGATGGAACACTTTTGTATTTTAAAAATACTTGGCAACCTAGAGAAAGAAAGAGCCTCACAGATAACCCATTTAGTGGAGGAAGAGGAGATGGCTGCCCTCTAGATCTGGAACAAAGAAGTCCACTGCACACAGGTCTCTTCTGCAGTGTTTCTGCTGTCTGAACACAAAAATTAAGCAGCAAAATATGAAAAACGTTATGCAGATTGAACAGGAGTGGAATTAAGTAAATACACTTTTCTATTTATGGATAACATGATCTTCAACATAGAAAACTACTTACCTAGGGGCTGGAGAGTTGGCGCAATGGTTAAAAGCACTTACTTGCAAAGCTTGATGCCCCAGGTTCAATTCTCCAGTAAGCATGTAAGTTCAGATGCACAAAGTGGACAGGAAATGTGTTGGAAGTATGTAACTTGAGCCTCATAAATTGTTTACCAAAAATATTAGGACTAGTAAGTAAGTTCAGCTGTGTGGTAAAATATAAAATATTGACCATTGTCTTTATTTCTCTAATTTATAATGAATAAATCATAAAGGAAATTAAGAAATGAATTTCTTTATAGGAATAACAAAATGAGCATATTTAGGATAAATTTAACAAAATCATCATAAAATTACTGAAACAACAATTGTTGAAAATGTATGTAGAAGTGCGTAAGCTGCATACCCATGACTCGGAAGGCATGCTCTTAAATGGTAATATTCTTCAAAAGATGTATATAGGAAATATTTTCTGTATTGAAACTTCATCTGGTGCTGGAGAGATGGCTCAGCAGGTTAGATGCTTGCCTGCAAAGCCTAACAACCAGAGTTTGAGTCCCCATTACCCACATAAAGCCAGATATACAAAGTGACCCATGCATCTGGAATTTGTTTGCAGTGGGTTGAGGCCTGGAGCCCCATTCTTTCTGTCTGTCTCTCTTCTCTCTATCTCTCTGCTAGCAAATAAATAAATAAAATATTTTAAAAAATATCTCTTTGAACAAATTAACAAGCTGATTCCAAAACTGATAAGGAAATGTAGGAGCTCTGCAGAGCTAGACCATTTATGAAAACAAGAACTGTGTGGGAAGACTTGTTTACCAAAATTTAAAACTCAGCAGAAATTTAACTTACCATGAATTTATGATACTAACACAAGCATACAAATATATATCAGATACAATTAAGAACCCATACATAACGTTTAGCTAAATTATTGTTTAACATATGCTAGTGCAATTTAAATAGAGAAAAAAACATGACAATCAAGAAATTCTACATGTTGCAAATACCATGAACAATACATAATGGACAAATAAGAGACATTAATCACCTATAAACAATGTTTTATGATTATTAAAATCCACTGATTGGGGATGTGATCCATTATATTTTATAATTTCAATATGAGACATTTTCTTAAAAGAATAACAATAATTAACAAGAAGCATTGAGAAATAATTGAACTCAGTCACTGAAAATTAATCCAGAGTTAATTTTGCTATCAGGCACTGATTAAAAGTAGGATTCTGCTGCCTTAGTAGTTACCAAGTTAGAAAGTCTAAATACTGCGGAAGTTGTTAAGAAATGGACACCATGTGTATGAATGCAGATATTGTTAAATGAGTGTATCTTGAAATCAGTCTGTATAGGACACCATTGATACTCTGTTATTTTGTATAGCCTTGGTGGGAATGGTGTTTCATTTTCCCATCCAAACTGCATTACATAGATCCTATCATTTATTACCAACCCTACACTCTTCATCTCAAACATGATTCTAAGTCTTCTCCCTCACCTGTATGGCTAGAAGTTTATCTCTTTAAATGAATATTCATTATCTTTTTCTCCTTTAACAATCAAAATCTCTAACACGTACATTTCAAATATGTACATTTCCCCTTATATTAATTCTAAGTTGGAAAAAGTAGAATAGTAGCTAGATTTTATCTTTTTCCATGCCCGTTACTTTAATGTAGCTTTGATTAATAATAACATGTCAAAGTTTCATATGCACATTCACTGAAACGTTTTGCTCTTTTATATCTCCATATTGATCTTTCATTATTCATTTTAAGATAATTTATTTCTCTTTATTGGTTTGCTCATTGTCATGTTTAATGATAATGAACCATATAATTCATGAAATTCCAAATGTCTTATGTAAATTTCAAACTGTTCCTTTAATTTCAACTAATTTATTCAGTTTATTATTGGCATAGTGTACATAAAAGCCCTTAGTAAAATAGACTTAGTCCATGTCTTTCTTCAGAATTCTAAATTAAAATAAAACAACTCTTAGAAATAAAACACAGGATGGTTTGGAATATTATAATAGTTGCCCTTGTATCATTTGAAATTTATTATTGTCATAGTCTAAAACATCCAACTTGATCTATATCTTGATATAATGCTGAAACATGCATTCCGTAGACACCTTGGCAAGTACATTCAATGGGGGAAGTAGAGAAAAAAGGAGAAAACACAATTCCCTTCAAAGAATCAGTGTGATATGATATTGAAGGTTATCTGTGCATTCAAGGAAGACTTTTAGAATTTTCATTGAAAGAAAATGTCATAACCTATAGTCCATTCTTATCTGCTCTAATAAAAAAAAGCAATGAATGGCACAATTCTTTGATATCTCTTATAAATTTTAAACATGTCAAAATTGCATACTATTATTCCCATAAAAATTCAATGAGGCAAGAAAGCCAGAAATAGCAATGCAGGCAACCATAAAATTCATTGTGGGTCTCTTCAATTATTACTGTACATTATATTTTGTAAAAACATAATTTTCTTTTTTTGGTAGACATTTCTTTTGGAATCTGCTACCCTCCATTTTGATTTGTTTTGACAATCACCTCAAAAGTAGCTCGCTTAGCATGGAACCATATAAATAATGGTATAAATGGCATTACCATTGTGATTATTTGTATTAGTTTGATTGACATTTCAACGTTTCAAATGTAAAACGAATATATCTATTTATCTCTTCATGCAATGCTTCTGACACATGGTATCTAGACACTGGAGCAAATGCCGACTGCGTTAATAAAACATAACACAATAAAGAATAATAGCCTTCTGAGTCTCAGCATGACATGATAATAAAGGTTAGCTTTAGCTATGAGTTTAAGAGTCAGTTTTAGAAGTTTTGTTCAATAGAAATTTTCTGCCTATAGATCAATTAGAAGAAGGTGAGAACTAAGGAGAGATAAGTCAGATATCAATGAGTCGAGAAAACAGCATTGTGTTTTGAGGAGATTTGGGGTCAGGTTTCAATAAACAATATGTTTAATTGCAGATTGGATTGCAATGTCCATAGTAATGTGATTTATTGGAAAAATGTGCATTCCTGTCCTGTAATTTGTACAGAAATGCAAGGCAAATGATTGATAAAATTATGTAACATGCATTTTATTCAGTTTTAGGTCATAGGTGTAGATAATAGCTCTTTATTACACTTAAAATCATATTTTATTTTTGAACCTTTTACATGCAGCCTTTTTGGCATATCTTTATCTAAACATATCTTTACATATACAGATGGGTTTCTTATGAATTTGCTTAAAGCTGATTATATGAAGTCGTTTGCAAAACCTTTAATAGTATGAAAGGTAGTTAACATCATCACAGAGAAAAAAATGAGATTTGTTTATCCATTAAGCAAATATTTACTTCACATTGAAAATCTATATGTCAGTAAGTAGGGAAAGTTCTTAGACAAAATAATAAATTAGATCAAAGCCACCCTACAAATGTTTGAAGTTTAGAAAAAAAAGTGGAAATAATCAAATAGTGTTTGTTTACACCATATTTTATTACTAATTAATTGTCATGATATTCACTGTTCTTTGTTGACAGGTCCCTAAGTCTGATTGAAGTTCCTGCAAGTTTCGTAGGCAAAATGCAACCTTCCCACGTGTATTACAGCCTCCACTAAACCTGGTCTCAGAGATTTCATTTTTTTCTTTTTTCTTTTATTTTAATATATATTTACTGTCAATAATGAGTTACATTATTTAGTGGGCAAACTATGCATTGTTATCCCGAATTCCCCAATTCCCCCCTCCCCATCCCTGATCAGTTGGATATCATCCTCCGTGGGCTGTCTGTATTAGTCCTTGTGGCACACTGAGATTTCATTTTTATTTGACTTGTGGAATTAATTCGTCAGATTTTTGTGGCTGTTACTTGGGTGACAACCCAAGAAAAGATGTTAAGAAGATTAGGTTTAGGGCTCATAGAGGGACAATGGAGATTGAGGCTGGCTTCCAAATCTGATCATTATGTATCGATCTGATCTTGTCCATAAAGTTTACATGACCAACGTATCTCACAGAAATATCTTTATCCAGTTTCTCATGATCTGTAACTATTCATTTCAGTTTCCCTTATTTTTTTTCTCATGAGTGCCTTGAAGGCAAAAAATCTTTTCTGCTATTTACTTTAGCATCTATGATTCCTCACACTCAAGTGAAAATTCACAGATTCATGATAGCCTCATGGAAATGGTGTTAAATGAGAAAGGACTTGTATATTTTAGGAAGTATAATCAGTATGACACGCCGATGAAGGTAGACATAAAGTTACTGAATTTCTCATTTTCATGATTCTCACAAAGCACATTCAACACCTCGCATATTATAATAAATGCCAAATTGAATCATGTACTCTGATATGAATAAAGCGATTTTTCACCTGTCTTTAATAGGAAATCTGTCTCTCTGCTTTATAAACAAGGGTACAATGAACTTGTCGTACTTAGTATTCTAATTCAAAAGGTAGAAGTTGGGGAGAGGAAGTGGGTGGTTAAGGAAAATTGTGTTCAGTTGGTTTTAGTCACCAGACATGAAAGGTTTTGACATTGCCTCCAAGATCATTTACTTCAGTGAATTGGTGCTTGGGTTAGCACATTGAGCTTCCTACCTTCTTCCCAGGGTGCCCTAAGAATTAATGAGATCCTCAGTCCATTTCACATATTTCTCTACACCTCTGAGGATCTTCTCCTCCATACCCCAAGGAGTACTTTACAGGCATCCTTTCCTGGAATTTCAGTATGCTCAATTATGGAAAATTTAATTAAAATTTATTTCAAAAATAATATCCAACTCCCCAATGCCTTCAAACTTACAAGCGTTCCTCTCTGTAAAACATATTAATTAGGGATCACAGCTACATTTTGTGTTCCATGGATGTCTTGAACTATTTAACCAAGCTTTTCCTCCTTTAATTTAAACACAGCACACACAGAGACACAAATGTAACTGGGGGAAAAGCTCGACACAATTAATATGCATTGTGCACCTACTTATTGCTTCTGTACATGGAGTCCTGGCAATTAGAGGAACTGTGCACACGGATGAAATAAGGCAGCTGTGGAGGCGAATGCCAATCCAGACCTTCTAATTTTCTGATTAATTTAAACTTAAAACATCCAAACGTAACTGTTACAGATTGGACGATTTTTCAAGTTAGCTTATTGCTGTTCTATAACTATTTGATTATTTTTTTCCTTACTAGTTTGCTACAGTGTCCACTTTTTAATTTAATTTTTCAAATAAATTTTATTTATGTATGTGTGTGTGCGTGTGTGTGTTTTCACACATACATGTACCAGGATCTCTTGCTACTGAAAACAAATGGCAGATGCCTGCACTACATTTTTGCATCTGGCTTTAAGTGGGCATCTGGGGAATTGTACCCAGGTCAGCAGGTTTTGCTTTTTTTTCCTTTAGCTACTAAGCCATCTTCCCACCCTCTACTTTTTAATATTAATAAATTAATGAAAATAATAAAAGGAAGAAATTAACAGAGGTTAAGGAGGAAAAGCAAAAAGTAAAAGTCAAAAAATAGAGGGATAACTTGAACTCTAAAGGGATGAATTATTTTGTGAGTTACTGAACCAAGAGATTTGTGTGATGTGTGTTGTAGAAGAAGGAACAGGAATTCTCTCCACAAAAGACTCTATCACAAGCATTCTATGCGGCTTGGAAAATCACCTCATGACATTGTTTCTCAGAATCTTTGTGGTTTGTCTTTCTTTTTTAGATTTTTTTTATTTACAAAGAGAGAATTAGATAGTATGTAGGATCTCTTCTGTCCCTAATTTCTATCTGTCTATGTTAAGTAGCCTTTCATTGCCCTCAGAACAACTGAGCCTGGGTCTCAAAATTTATATTTCATTTTTCCATATTTCTGGCTAAATTATTGTCAGATGTTCACTTTTTCACAGTTTCTTTAATAAGATAGCCTTACAAATAAGTGGGCTGAACTGACAATGATAGGACAAAAAGAAAATAATATTAGCATTAAGGACTAATATTAGCATTCCCAACTATTTAAAATAGTTGGCAGAATTAGATCTTTTGTTTAAAAGTTTGAGGATGGTAAACAAAAGGACAATGAAAGACAAAGCATAGAAAATAAATAACAGGAAGGCTTCACTGGAAGATAAAAAATCATGAGACTTAGAATGAACTGTATCACAAAGTTTTTAAGACAAAAGAACAGTATAGTTTTATGTAAATAAATGATGAAAACTGGTCCTTATGGCCTGGGCTGCTCTCACAAAACTGCAGAATACAATATACTCACTGCTTAATTGTCCACAAGTGGAAAATTATCATTTTTCATTTGTTTTTCTATCTCCATGGCAATTGGAAAGATACTATAACAGCATCAAAAATAGCATTTATGACTTCTAACAGTGAGGACCTAACACAAAGTAACTATTCTGAGATTTAATGAAGAATCCACATGGAGTTATAAGAAAAATGAGTTAATTACTAAACAGGGTTATCTGGTGAAATATCAAATTTAGTTACTTTGCAGAGATGTCATTTCCTGCCACATGGGGAGCTGATTCTCGTGGGATGATTCATCTGCATTGACCTTCGCTGCTTCAGTTTTCTAGCTTCTAATGCCATTTGAGTTTTATTAATTACAAGTAGCGCAGCACAACTTTCCGAAAGTATAGGATGGCTTCACATTCTTTTCCTCCCACTCTGGAAATTGATTCCTTCCTTATTATCAGATTGTTGCAATTTTTATATTCAAAGAGGACTTCATCATGGCCCTCCTTCCCTCTTAGGTATGTTCAACTTACACCACGAAACCAATTGATTCTGTGTTTTATTCTTCTTATCTGGCATCCAGTGCTCTGTTGGTAATAATAATTATACCAATGAAATTAGTTTATATTTATTCCACCCTGAGAAAGTGGAAAAGAGAAAATAACTTCCCTTCAAGAAATGGTGGGTGTCAACTGGCAAGAGGGACCATCAGTAGCAGGGGAGAATGTTTAAATTGGTGAATAATTAAGCAGTCTGAAAGCCCCGGGTTCCAGTCACCGGTCCCTTCCCTCACTGTGCTGTGTGTTAACCTATACTGTTCTAACTCTCCAATGGAGATTGTGTTTGTATTTTTCAGGATATAGCGAGTGAGCTGTGGCCC
>PVHP010032086.1:0-20618 GCA_004024765.1 Zapus hudsonius | reverse complement strand
CCCCAGTGGGCTGTGGGCTCTGCCAGGGATTGTAAGCCATTGAGCCCCGCTCCTCTCTGCAAACAATTAGAGACAGAGAAGTCACAATTACTGATGGGATTTACAGCCAAAGGAGCAATCTATAAATCACAGTGCTCCCACCCCCAGCCATTCCCAGCCGGATAATCAGAGCCAGATGTTCACCACAGCTGCTTCGACGTGGGTACACCGTGGGCCAGCTTGACCACGCTCCTGCTCTGAGAAGCAGCAGAGGCTCAAGCCAAACAATCTTGCCAAGCCAGAGGGGGCCTCTGCACCCTGGAGCCCGCCCAACTGTATGAAAAGTCGGGGCATGTGGGAACCGTTTGCTGGAGCCATTGTGGAGGCTCACGTCTCTGCTGGTGAGGCTCCCTGGCTCCCAAAGTCCCTGCAAATCTGGCACAACTTAGTGACGGTTGTGACAGTGACAGTTACCAGGGATGACAGCAGACTTATGTCACTTGCTACGTACTAGCCCTTTCAGGAGACAGTTGAGGGACGTTCTTACGAGTTATTCACCCAACTCACAGATGAAGAAATAGCCCGAGAGAAGGCAATGGTTTCTAGAAGTTCTCATTGCCAGTGAGGGGTACGGCAGCAACCCCAAACTAGGGGTACTTGACTTGGGTACCCCAAGAATCTCACATGATAGCAAGAGTGGAAGATTATGATTTAGGAGGCAGGTACCTTCCAGATGATTCTCTGGGCTGTCCAAATAGTTGGAGATTTGTCATTATTTTATTTCTTCTATGTTTTTACGTGTCTGCGTGCACTGAACCATGTTAGGGCTTTAGAACCTAAAACCATGTTATTTACGTGTAGCCAGGGTATTTCTGTTCACAGATCTCCTTGATAAATGGATTTATTTTCAATTTAATATATATTTATTGGCAAGGAGGAAGTGGGGTGGGGAGAGAATGGGTGCGCCAGGGCCTCCTACCACTGCATAAAAAATCCAGGTTCTTAAAGCAGCCTTAATACTCACCCACCACGACTCAGGGAACTGAGCGGAAGAGGGGGCGGAAAGATTGTGAGAGCCATGGTGGGGGAGACTATCCAGAGGCATGGCACCCCTCAGTAACAACACACTTGGGCCAGGAGAACTGGGCTGAGTACTAGGCTATCCATGGTCCCCTGCCACAAGGACTGATCCAGACGACTACGGAGGAGGATATCCAGCTGATTGGGGATGGGGAGAGAGGGCTTTGGGGAATTGGGGATAACAACTCATTGGTTGCCCACTAAATAATATAACTCATTATGGTCAATAAATATATATATATTAAAATTAAAAAAAAATCCAGGTTCATGGGCCACTTTCTCTGTCTGGCGTCACATGGTATATGGAAAAACTGAACCCCGGCCTGGCAGGCTCTGCAAGAAAGTGTCTTTAACTGCTGGGCCATCTCCCCAGCCCTTATTTTCACTATTTAGTTATTAAGATCTGACATCTATAAAGTACACATTATTTTCCCCACTGCTGAGGACTTAACCCCAGGTCCTAAGCATGCTGGGTAAGCACTCTACCACCGAGTCACATCGCCAGCGCCCCCTTTTACTTTTTATTCTGAGAGAGGGTCTCACCGAGTTGCTCAGAATGGCTTATTGTTTTTTTTTTTTTAAGATAACTGAGTATGGTGGCAAACGCCTTTATTTTCTTCATAATGTTTTATTTCTTCATTTTCAAGCAGAGAAATACTGAGAGAGAGAGAGAGAGAAAGAGAGAGAGAGAGAGAGAGAGAGAGAGAGAGAGAGAGAGAGAGAGAGAGAGAGAGAGAGAGCACCAGGGCCACCACCTTGTGGGTCTGGCATATGTGGGTCCTGGGGAATTGAACCCGGGGCCTTAGGCACTGGAGGCAAGTGCCTTAACCGCTGAGCCATCTCTCCAGCCTAGAATGGCTTATTCTTGTAGGCCTTGAATTTTTGATCGTCTGGCCTCAGCCTCCTGAGAAGTTGAATTAAAAATTCTGCCCCTAGGCACAGCTCAAGTACACACATGCAAGTTTTATACTAACATTAAGCTTTTCACTTAATTTTTAAATTTCTCTAAACTCCTGTCACCACCACCAACTCAAAATGTGGAACATTCTAGAATTCTAGGGGTTCACATGTTCCTTCCCCAGAAAATGCTTCTTCCCTGGGGTAACCACAATTCTAACCTTTATCAGCATCGACTGTTTTGCCTATATTTTTAAACATTATTATGTCTTCTGAATATGTCCTTTTGTACAGCTTTGGTTCTTTTCAGGGTCAAACTAGAGCTCTTAGTTCAAAACTACCTGTAATAAAAACCCAAGAGAACACCCTAAGTCCTGCCTGCCAACTTCCGCTTGGTGAGATTCTTGTTTGACATCTATGACTCTTCTGCATGGGAGCCTGTTCTGCGAAGACCACCCTGCCCTCAAGCAGAGGAGAGGCCTCTGGGCCATTTGTCTCCAAGCAGTGCCGGGTAATCGAATCTCGTAGTAACAAGCTAAGTTTATTCCACTCGCCACCCATCATCCTGACAGCCACCATGCTTGCCTGCTCAGGAAGTGCGGCGGGGCCTGGAGGGTGTGCAGCAGGAGGAGAGGATTAATGGAATGCCTGGGCTCCCTGCTCATCGCTCACCCCTCTCATCACCCAGAGGTCCTTAGGGCTAAATCAGGGATGCCCGGGGGTGAGGACAGCATCCCACCATCCACTCTGTTATCCGCGCACCTCTCTGGTCCTTTACTGTGGAAATCTGAACGGAGATGTTATGTAAGATGTGGGTGGAGGACAGGAGCTTTATTTAAGACAGCCTTGGTTAACGTGATGCAAACAGGTGCCGGGAAGTCATTCCAGGCACAGAGAACCTAGTCGTGGGTGCTGGGTTTTCTTTTGCTCCCCTACAGTACAGAGATGCCCACCTTAGCTCCTGGCACAACCCCAGCCTCACTTCCCAAGGTGGCTATTTTTAGTGGCACCGAGCACCTGTTTGTTTCCATGACTATTTAAAATTCTAATTCTGTTGGCAGATTATGACATAGACACTTCCAAAGGATCTCATGCCACCAGCCGGAAGCGGCAAATTCTTAGGCACTCCAACTCCGGTCCAAGTATTTGTGACTGACACATAAATACGGTGATCTGACTTTCCAAATAAAGCAGCTGGGCACGGGATTCCCCAAAGGCTATTTTGGGGTATTGCTCCCCCACCCAAGAGACAAAGGAAGAGGAGAGGTGTCATTGGGATGTGGAAAGGGATTATCTTGCCTTATGAGGATTTGTCTGGTCATTAGTGATGAGGAATGTCAGAAATTCAGAACTTGAGTTGCTCCCAAGAAGAGCATTTTGAAGCCCACCGCCCCTGGCATTGTCACTCCAGCTGGGACCTCTTCACAGCTCAGTTGAAAGGTCTGCCCTGGCTTTTTGGAATTTCCCTTTCTTTTCTCACTTTATTCTTTTAAAAATATTTTATTTATTTATGAGAGAGAGAGACAGAGAAAGAGAGAGAGAGAGAGGCAGACAGTGAGAGAGAATGGGTGCACCAAGGCCTCCAGCCACTGCAAACTAACTCCAGCCGCACACACCACTTTGTGCATCTGGCTTTACGTGGGCACTGGGGAATCGAACTCAGATCCTTCTGCTTTTCACTAAACACCTTAACCTCTAAGCCATTACTCCAGCCTTCTTTTCTTGCTTTCAAAGCACCCTGTAGGCCTCCCTGGGGTGGGAGCATTCCCCAGCATCCAGGACTACTTCGGTCAGATTCTCTCGTGCTGGTAGACAAGTCTCTGTGCTGTTCTAGTCCCAGAGGGGAGCAGGGGATATTATGGCCAGTCCACTTCTGATGGCGATGACGACAGACCTCAGACCCTTTCCATGTCTTTGGACTCTACAGGACCTAGCTCAGCATCCTCATGCTAAAGAAGGTTCTGTGATCAGCTGAGAGGGAGCACATCCTTTCCTGGGGGCCGAGGATGCTGGTGTGCAACAAGTCCCAAGTCCAAATGCAGCCCATACCCAACAGAAGGCCTCAACACCATGTGGGGTTTTGTCTTTGTTTTTAGATGTGTTCTCTTAAAGCCCAAGTTGGCCTTGCATTCCGGACATCATAGCCGATCTGGCCTTGAACTCCTGATCCTCCCCTCCATTGATTGGCATGTCTGACCGTGTGTGTGTACATGTTCACATGCACCTGTGTGCATGGCAGCCAGAGGCCAATGTTGGTATCTTCCTCAGTTGCTCTCTAACGTGTTTTTGAGATAGTGTCTCTTACTGAACCAGGGACTCACAATTCAGCTACACTAGCTAAACAGCAAGCTCCAGGGATTCTTCTATGTCTGTTTCCCTGGTGCTGGATGATGGGTGCACGTCACCACGATCAGGGAGTGCCTGACTCTTTCACATGGGTCCTGAGGATCCAAACTCGGGTCTTCAAGTGTGTGCAACAAGCACCTAACTGACCTACATCTCCTACATATATTTTTATTTGCAAGCAGAGAGAGATAGGAGACAGACAGAGAGACAGAATGGGCTCACTGGATCCTCCAAGCAGTTGCAAAGGAACTACAGATGCGTGCACCACTTTGTGCATCTGGTTTTACATGGGTACTGGGGAATTCAACCTGGGTCGTTAGGCTTTGCAGACAAGTGCCTTAACCACTGAGCCATCTCTCCAGCCCGCCTACATAATATTTTTGATTTTGAAAAATCATTGCTCCAGCTCCAACACACAGCTGAAAGGACACTGGCTTCAATGGGGGGGAAATCATGCCTAGCATAAACAAGGCATCATGACCTTGACCAGGCACATCCTTGGGGTCTCCTCTCTCGTGTCAACCCTTCTTCAATATCACAAGCTAAGGGAGCAGAGCCTGCAATCCGTCATGCTTTGTAGATCCCTACGTGGCTTCCTGATCTCCTGTAGCACAGACTAACCTTTGTGGCCAACCCTACGGGAGGTCTTTCCCGAGTATTGTCTCATAACGATCTCTAAGGTTTGTAATGTTGTCTACGCTTCATTTTAAACAAATGAGGACCATGAAATTAAGTTTCTTACCTAAAGACACAGACTTTATTAGTACCACACACATGCCTTGCAATTCATGAAACTGACATAAATAATTGTTAATGTGCTTCATCTCTGTGGTTCCCAACAGGGAAAATCAATCCCTAAGTAATTAGTGAGGGGTTGCGTATGTCTGACGGTCTCACTTGTGACAGGCCTGAATTTCAGAAAATCATCAAGCATTTTGTCCCTGGGATCCCTAAATATTCAGAGTTCTTGGCAATGTCATGCACTGAACTCTACCCTAGAGACAAAGGCTTCTTCAACATTCCAAAAGTTCGAGACAGATGTCTCAGGGGGCAGACCCATCTTGCTGTGTGGTGAGAGACAGCACACTGTGGGTGGTTATCCCTCCCCGTCCACGGGAAAATGAAACGATGGCTTCAGGACTCACCATCTCACAAGGGCTGTCAGAACGAAGCAAGTTCAAGTTCATTGTTCAAAGATGCCTAGCGCATGGCAAGTAGCATTTCTTCCAACTCCTCGTTGGTGCTTCACAGAAGGAAGAGATGCTAACGGATAAGGACCAAGGAGGAACCTAGCCCTCCATACTGTCACCTGAGCTTCCTGCACTGGCCTTGTGGAAATGCTTCCTGTACTGGAGCGTCTTGGTGATGTCTCAGTGTTGATGGAGGGCGGAGGGGGTTCCTCCATCCTCCTGGGCTTTCCAGGTAGACAGGCTCCCAATTGTCTTTTTCATTGCTCTCATTCTTTTCCACTCTTCTGCCATTCTTTGGTCTGGGCTCTGGGCCAATGCAAAACTCCTTCCCATTCCTGTGAACAGGTTTGCTCAAAGTCTTATGTACCTGGCAATGACCCTGAGACACAGTGCAACTGCCTGACAAAGGCAGGAACTATAGGAAGCCAGCCAGGGCAGGAGCAGCCAAAATGGGGAAGGGGTTGCAGTGGGGTGTGGGGAAGCCTCAGAGGAAGTAAGGAGCCAGTAATGGTCAAGCGGCCGGGAGTGTCCCCCATGGGGCCCGACAGAGTCAGGGCTGAAAAAATAATGTTGAATCAACAAAGACCTATGAAGATCACAAATGGTTCCCTGTGGGCCCAGCCCAGCTCAGGCCCTTCTGGGTCCTCTCTGTCTCCAGGATTTCAAATATATGGAGTTCCTATTTCCTTATATTTTATTGGGATGCACAAATCTCTTTTTTAATATTTTATTTATTCACTTTCAAGCAGAGATAGATAGAGAGAGAGAGAGAGAGAGGGGGGGGGAGAGAGAGAGAGAGAGAGAGAGGGAGAGAGAGAGAGAGAGAGCACACCAGGCTACCACCTTGTGAGTCTGGCTTATGTGGGTACTGAGGAATTGAACCCAGGGCCTTAGGCACTGGAGGCAAGTGCCTTAACCGCTGAGCCATCTCTCCAGCCCTAGATGCACATATCTCAAATGGTAGTTTCTATAGGAAAATTGTCAGCAGTGTCCTAATTAATCTTCTAACCCCAGACTTACTAAATGAGACTCCCTGAAAATGGGAGAAGTCATCTCATAATGTGAGAAAACAGCAGCGTTGCTCCGTTGTCTGGGTGCGTCCTCACGTCAGCTTTGAGAACAGCTCTTTGAACCCCAATGCTGCACCTTATCCTTAGGGCCGGCCCAGAAATCTGCATTCCCACAAGCAGGAGTCAATGGAACACACTTGACTATTATTATTGTCCTGGCATTTCAGCAGGTTGGAAGCCTTCTAAATCTCCACTCCTTCCTCTGACCTAACAAGCCTCTCAGGACACTGAGGGTCCAAGCAGCACCCCCTCAGGAAGTGACGGCTTCCCAGGAAAGCCCCCACACCATCCAGACTGGAGGACATACAAAATAGCTAACTACTACTGTTCTCACACCTGTACCTGAGTAGGGAGGTGCAGGAGCCTTTTCCTCATGCAAAGGAAAGTAAAGACGTCATTGGATCTTCCATGTCGTTATCATCTCTACAGTGGAGATTCTAGAACTTTCCCTTTGCAGTAATGCCTAGGAATTCGTGACTTCGTCACTCTGGAGTGACAAGGTCCAGTGGCAATCTGAGGACCCTCAGAAATGGCCTGCTTGCTACTGACCTGAGAGGTAGTATTTATCGGTACCATTTGGGGGAAACTCTCACAAATCCCCCCATTTTAATGTGGAACCTTTCAGGTGATGCCTGTAAAGATGGGGAAGCAAAGAAAAATTAAAGACACACGAAATGGGGCTTGACCTGCCAAGTCCAGAATATTTTGAAAATTAATCTTGTTCATATTGACTCTCAAGGGGATAGAGAGGGAAAAAAAATCACGTTTTTTTATGATTCATCACTTCCTCAAGATAATCAAAGAGGGGGCTGGAGAGGTGGCTCAGAGGTTAAGGCACTTGCCTGTGGAGCCTAACTACCTGAGTTTGATTCCCCAGGACCTACGTAAAGCCACACGCACAAAGGGGCTCATGCGCCTGGAGCTTGTTTGCAGTGGCTAAAAGCCCTGGTATGCCCATTCTCTCTCTAATAAATATAAATAAAATTTTAAAAAAGATGAAAAAAGATATAAAAATATGTGGCCTGAAAATCTCCCCCCTCGATTGTCCATCCCACAAAAAGGCAGAGCCATCGTTCCACAGAGCTGTGTGGGTTAAGCTTTACATGTGTGGCCATAAGCAGTGTGACCAGATCAACACACAGCCAGAAATCACTTGGAGAACCCGGCATGGTCAAAATTCAGCTGTTCTGGCACAAACTGGATATGGCTCCTTCCCTTGCTTCCTTGGCTTTCTGTTCAGTTACTGCCTTCTCCTAAGGCCTGTGTGGCCCCCAGGAAACGTCCCCATTCCCTCACCTCTGCTTTCAGCCTGCCTTACTCGCTTGGTTTTGTTCTGAGCATTCATGCCTTCCTGACACTTCCCCCACCCAGGAGGTAAGTGACTCAAGAGATGACATGTTACTGACTGCTGGGGGGCCAGGCATTATAATGCCCGAGGGCTGGAGAGATGGCTCCGCAGTTAAAGTCGTTCACTTGCAAAGTCCGATGGCCTGGGTTTGATTCCTTACCAGTCACTTAAAGCCAGATGCACAAAGCGACACATATGTCTGTTCACCTGCAGTGGCAAGAGACCCTGACACCCAGACTCACTCTCTCCATCCAATGCTTTCATTCCTAAATAAATAAATAAATGGAAAAGTGCCTGGCTTACCACAGTATCCAAGTACTTGATCACTGAGAGCTCCTTCCTATCCATGTGCCTGTCTATCCGTCCATCCGTCTGTCCGTCCATCCATCCGTCCATCCATGCGCTCATCTATAAATCCTCTCCCCGGATCAGCTCTAGTTAGTAAAAGCCAATTATAAGGGACATTATTATGGGGTGAAGAGCAGACACAGATTTTGCTCTTTAGGGAGCAAACAGAGAGGTGTGCACACAAAATAACAAAACTATGAGCCCCCAAGGGTGCAGTGAGAAAGAGGAAGAGGGAGGATCCATCTAGGACTAGGGACTCAGGTGATTCGAGTGGAAACCTAGAGGACAAGAGGGTGTTTCCCAGGGAAAGATGGGGGAAAGAGGAAGCCCACAAGATATGAGCAGGTGGGTGAAGGGCAAGGAGAAAGACAAAAAAACCTGCCAGCAACCGAAGCTGACATCATCACGGCCAATCAAGTGTCGACTAGGTTTTTAAGATTTATAGTCGCAAAGCATGGAAAAACCTGAAATGGACACTGAACGTAATTATTATTAAAATGTGGGTTGAGCAAGGCGTGGTGATACAGGTCTTCAATTCCAGCATTTGGGAAGCAGAGGTAGGAGGATCGCCAGGAGTTCAAGGCCGCCCTGAGACTATATAGTGAATTCCAGGTCAGCCTGGGCTAGAGTGAGACCCTCCCTCGAAAAACCACAAAACAAAACAAAAAAGTGGGTTCTTCCTCTTTGTTTTCCATCAACAAGGTGCTTTTTATGTGTGGAGAAGAGCTCACCATGAGGAGTGGAGATTTTCAGTCACAGAACACCATGAAATCCCTTTACCATCATTGCTCCGAAGGCATTTCTGACCACAGGGAAAAGTACACAGTCAGTTCAGGAGGCTGAATTTAGTGTTTACTATCAGAAAAACCTTGTCACTAGAGAAAATATTGCCTAAAAGTTAAGTTATGCAAACCCCACCCTTGCTCAAGCAAGCAACACGAATTAAATTCAGTTGATCACACACACGTCCAAAAAAGAAGAGAATGTAAAAAAGATTAGTTGGAAGTAGTTTAGCAGGAGACGGTCAGGAGAGGGGCAAGTGTGATTAAAATACATGTATAAGGGCTGGAGAGATGGCTCAGCGGTTAAGGCACTTGCCTTCAGTGCCTAAGATCCTGGGTTCAATTCCCCAGGACCCCCATAAGCCAGACGCACAAGGTGGTGGCCCTGGTGTGTTCTCTCTCTCTCTCTGTCTGCTTGAAAATGAATAAATAATATATTTTTTAAAAATACATGTATAAAATTGTCAAAAATTAATTCAGAAAGTTAAATTTCTCCTGAAATTATAATACATGCAACAATTTAAATTAATTGATAATCTCTTTTTTATTTTTTAAAATATATTTTATTTATTCATTTTCAAACAGAGAGAGAGAGAGAGAGAGAGAGAACACCAAGGCCACAACTTTGTGTGTGGCTTATGTGGGTACTGGGTACTGGGGAATTGAACCAGGGACTTTAGGCACTGGAGGCAAGTGCCTTAACCACTGAGCAATCTCTCCAGCCCGATAATCTTTTTTGAATGGTTAATTTTTCTTTGAAACAGGGTTTCATATACCCCAGGCTGGACTTAAACTCCTGATCCTTCTGTCTCCCAAAAGATGACCTCCCAAAATGCTGGGGTGACAGGTGTGCACCATCGACCCCGGTTCTGTGTGGTGGCAGAGATGGGACCCAGGGCCTCATGCACACTAGGCAAGCCCTCTACCAACTGAGCTAATTCCCATCCTGAACTGTGAACTCTGAATGGAGGTCTTATCTTTGGTTTCTTAGCACCAAGAACAGTACCTGGTTCATAAGAGAGCCTCAAAATATGTTAACTGAGATCAAGGAGCCCCAGTAAAGGTTTTGTTCAGTCTGAATTAGCGCAAAGCCTCAATGCACCATTGGATACATCCAGCAGTGGGATTACAGGCTCTGAAATGAACTTTTTGGAAAAGTAAACAAAATGAAGCTTTATGAAGAGATCCCATTTCGCTGAACAGCCATTCAATGAGTGACGGATGGCTGTCTGTCCCTTATAGCGCAACAAAACCATGTACCTTCAGAAGATCAGACTGAGAAAAATATTTCATGAAATTTCCTAATTTTTTTAATATTAAAAAATTTGTTTTTCTAGAAAAGAGGTATTAAATAGGAAAAAGTAAACTATATATATATATATATATATATATATATATATATATATATATATCCTCAACATTTATCATAATAGAATCTAGTATCTTTTATTTTGTCGTCACTTAAATTCTGGGGAAATATACCATGTACCATATATTTACCTGCTATTTCTTTTTTTTGTTTAGTAAAAAAATATTAACATGAAAATAGTTCTTAAAGTCTAAAGTTAAAGACCATACCTTTATAAGTAATAACTGAAATTGACTAAATAAAAGAGCAATTGAATTACATTAAAAAAAAAAAACCATGTACCTTCTTTCCATTTCCATAAGTGCTTCCAAAGTGTTCAGCCCACAGAGCGAAGGAGAAAGCCTTTCTACTCAAGAACCTATGTCAAATAATAATAATAGGGCTGGAGAGATGGCTCAGCGGTTAAGGCACTTGCCTGCAGAACCTAACGACCTGGGTTCAATTCCCCAGTGCCCAAGTAAAGCCAGATGCACAAAGTGGCACATGCATCTGGAGTTTGTTTGCAGTGGCTGGAGGCCCTGGTGCACCTATTCATATTCTCTCTCTCTCTCTCTCTCTCTCTCTCTCTCTCTCTCTCTCTCCCTTTGCAGATAAAAAATAAATAATTTAAAGAAGTTTAAAAAATAATAAAAGGGCTGGGTGTGGTGGCACACACCTTTAATCAAGCCTGGCTAGAATGAACTCCTACCTCAAAGACCAAAACAAAACAAACAAACAAAAATATCTGAATATGTAGTTCATTTATGACAGACCAGTGGGCAATATTCACATAAAAAATGTGTTCAAAGAGGGCTGGGAAGGGACTGGATAAATATTTTAAATAAAATTTTTTAAAAATTATTTTTATTAAAAAATAAAAAAAATATGTGTTCACTATCATTAGCCATCAGCAAGTCAAAGTATGACAACAAACCACCTCATTTTCACTAGGCTAAACATAATCACAAAAACACGAGGGGAGAGAGTGTGTAAAGAACCAGCTCCCTCAGACCCTGCTGGTGGCAATGTAAAATGCTACATCCACTTTGGAAAGAGGGGTACATTCCCTTAAGGGGTTAAATAGACAGTTACTAGGTGACTAACTCGAGGTGTACACCCAAGATAACTGAGACCATGTGTCTGTGCAAAAAACTTGTCCACGAGTGCTCACGGCGGTCCTGGTCATAACAGTTGTGAAGTGGAGAAAAACCACCTGTCAATCAAGTAATGAATGGAGAAGCTTATGGTATATATGTACAATGGGGTAGTCTCTAGTCATAAAGGGGAATGTGTGCTGATTCACACGACAGTATAAATAAACCTTGAAAGCACTGTGCTAAGTGAGAGAAGCCAGCGACAAAGGGCCTCATGCTGTATCATCCCAATTTGTGCAACAAGTCCCAACCAGGCCACCACAGCCACAGAAACGAAATTAGTGGTTGCCAGGGAATTGGGGGAGGAGGGAGAGAAAAGGGAGTGATTGCTAATGAGTATGAGCTTGTTGTCAGCATAAATGGAATGTTCTGGAATTCGATGGTGGTGATGATCGCTCAACTCTGAAAACGTACTAAAGCCATTGACTGAATTGTACACTTTAATAAAAGGCTGAATTTCACGGTGGGCGAATTCTATCTAAATAAATAAGTAAGATACACATTTCTGAGCCATTAAAGAATATTGCCTAATATTCCTGGAAGTAAGCCCGAATCTTCATATCCAACTGGTATACCCCAAACAATGATTCCCCACGCCCTGGCTGCCCACTGGAATCGCTCAGGGAGCTTTTAAAAGCACACAGACGCTTGGCCTTGCTCTGCAGAGATGGTGATTTAATTGGTCTGGGGTGGAGTTGGGAAGAGTGTTTTTCAGAAGCTCCCAAGTTGGTGCTAACAGGCAGCCGGAGCTAAGAACCATTGCTCTAGAATTTGAGCTCTTAAAGTCCCTTGTGTTGGTTTGGAGATCTGTTACTGTTATTGTATCCTTTCTCATAAACAAGAGACAAACAAAAATGTAAATGGCCCTCGGTTTCTGGCTGTTAGAACTCAGATTTTGTTGGACTGTCTCATCCACATTTTTTTCTTTTAAAGATCAGCAGATGACTATTTTATAGACAAAGAATTTGGAAGACAGAATGGTTAAGGGGCATGATGAGGTCATCGTCACGTGACGGCAGGGATCAAATTGCAGTTTCATCCTTGGGAATTTAACTTAGGTGTTTTTCTATCTGCTCTAATTTGAACCAGCACACCCACGGAGCACACCCTCGCCCCAATGGCAGGACCCCTGCACCAACAGAAGACACAGGAAGGCTGAGTGGAGCCCAGATTCTGGGAAAATTGCACGTTTAAGTCAACCTTTTTTCTTTAAAAACGCCTGTGTGTGTGCACATGGCGGTGTGTTTGTGTGCGCACATTCATGTGTGGGCAGATGCATTTGGAGGCTGAAGGACAGCCATGCATGCCATCCTCAGGTACAGTGTCCACCCTCTTTGAGACAGCGTCTCTCACCAACACGGTGCTCACCAATTAAGCTAGGCCGGCTGGCCAGGGAGCCCCAGAGACCCTCTTGTTCCCCCTCATTATTTTTGGGATTTCAAGCACACCACCACCATGGTCAGCATTTATGTGGACAAGAGATCAAATGTCCGTCCTCTCGCTTCCAAGGCTGAGCCACATCCCAGCTCCTCCTGGCCGTCTTCTGACTCCCCTCCCAGCCCCTCACCCTAAAAAGCACCCTGTCAGCTTTCCCTGTGATGCAGGAGCTCTTCTAACTCATGCTGTATGTAGCTGAGGCTGGCCTCGTGCCTCTACTTCCCCAAGTGCTGGGGTTACAGGCATGCCCGATTGGGCTGGGAAGATGACATTTCTGTCACCTCCTCATCTCCTCTAAACCACCTCAAAGTGCTCACTCTTATGGACTCGGCTTGTCTCACTTTCGTTATGCTTTGGGGTGCCCATCCAATGGGCAAAGTCAGGCTAGTGTGGGCTGTTCATTAGTGTGTTGGTGGGAAGATGACCGGCCCCAACTCGGCCCCTGCTTGGGGAAGTTCTTCCCCGACCAGAGACTCTGGGGTTCCCTGAGCGCAAGAAGGAGTGGGTCACCACCACCCCTCCGTGCCCTGCCCGCTGGTTCAAGTGCACATGCAGAGGTGTCGAGGGACTGACTGTTGAGTGATCGCTCTGCAGTCTTCTAGGCGCTTCTCTGGCTCCTCCATCCCTCCTTCTCACTTACTCAGCTGTTTCGTAAGTTGAATTCTAACTCCAGTTCCTTCACAATGACTCCTTTCATGAAAAGCTAATAAAACCCCAAACAGGAAAGTCAGGAGTAGTGGTGACACCATGTGACTGTAACCGAAGGCTGTTGGTCAACTGGACTTGGTTTTCAAGCTTGGCCCCCCATCTGAGGGCTTCGATCCCCACCCATCTTTGCAGCAATAAAGAAGGCCTTTGTGCCTCTTTGCAGGGAATGTGGGTCCCTACCACTTTCAGGGGGTGCTTGAGCACAACTCAGGACCAGCACACCCCTCAGCACCTGCCCCTGCACGTCACTGTGTAGGACAGCCAGCTCTGCCCACTGAGTCAGGGGGACCAAACACCCTGACCACAGGCAGGGCCCAGAGTGCGTGTTATACCTGCCACTCTGGACACCAACGAGAATGTTCAAACTCTCAGCTGAGGAAAAATAAATCAATATATTTATTTTAAATTATTAAAATATATTTATTTATGTATTTAATAGAGAGAGAGAGAGAATGAGATAGGTGTGCCAGAGCCTCTTGCCACTGCAAACAAACTCCAGACGCATGTGCCACTTTATGCATCTGGCTGTAGGTGGGTCCTGGGGAATCCAGCTCAGGCTGACAGGCTTAGCAAGCAAGTGCCTTTAATCATTTTAAATATTTTATTTATTCATTTTAAAGCAGAGAGAGAGAGAGAGAGAGAGAGAGAGAGAGAGAGAGAGAGCACCAGGGTCACCACCTTGTGGGTCTGGCTTATGTGGGTCCTGGGAAATTGAACCAGGGGCCTTAGGCACTGGAGACAAATGCCTTAACCACTGAGCCATCTCTCCCGCCCCAGTAAATATTTTTGTTCTGAGCAAAATCTCATACAAAGCTCTAATCTTAAAAAATAAAAATAAAACTCGCAGGGTACGGAGATAGCGTTGGGGTACATAACTCTAATCCAAGGCGAAGACAGGCAGATCCCTTAGGCTTGTTAGCTGGCCATTCTGGCCTAATTTGTGAACTCCAGACCAAAGAGACACCCTATCCCAAAGGAGATGGATAGAGTCCCCTAACCCGACTGTCTTCTGTCTTCCACACCCATGGACACCTGAACACACATGAAGATCAACGAGACGTGCCAGAACAGGGCTGGAGAGAGTTCAGTCAGCAAAGTGCCAGTGTTGCAAGAATGAGACTCTAAGTTTAACTCCCCAAGAACGGTGTAAAACTGCCAGGTGGGGTGGTATGTACCTATAATCCTGGTACTGAGAATGCAGACATAGGAGTATCCTTGGAGCTTGGTAAGTTCAAGGTCAATCACACACACACACACGCACACACACACACACATGCACACACACACACACACACTGTATTAACAAAACTGGTAGAGCCAGGTTCGATGGCCCACACCTTTAATCCCAGTACTTGGGAGGCATAGGTAGGAGGATCACTGTGAGTTCAAAGCCAGCCTGGCACTACAGAGTGACTTCCAGGTCAGCCTGGGCTAGAGTGAGCCCCTACCTTGAAAAAAAACCAAGGGGCTTTATCCCTCCAGCCCCTCATGGTGGGAGCTTTCAATACATCTTCCTCTTGCCTTCTCTTAAACTAATAAAGTTTCCCTTAACCTTAAAAAAAATAACTGGCAGAGAGGCTGGAGAGATTGCCAAGTGGTTAGGGCACTTTCCTACAATGCCTAACAACTGGGGTTCGATTCCCCCGTACCCATGTAAAGCCAGATGCACAAAGTGGTGCATGCATCTGGAGTTTATATGCAATGCCAGGAGGCCCTGGCACACCCATTCTCTCTGTCTCTGTCTCTCTCCTTGCAAATAAATCAATACAATATATATTTTTAAAAACTGGTAAAACATTTTTGTTTCAGGATAGAACCATAAAAATTATAGTATAGGAGCAATAACTGGAAAGTTCTCAGCATAATCTCTCCTCTCTCTGTGTGCTGAGGATGAAGCCAGGACCTCGCTTTATGGTATTTGCTCTCCCCCTGAACCACCAGGCAAACACTGCGTCTCCCACTACTAACCTGCAGCTCGTGCTGGCTGATCACAAGCATAAAAGCAGGCCATCTGCACCCAAAATTAAACCGTGATGACACCCTGAGCCAAGCCCACCAAGAGCTACTGTGAACATCTGGACAGCGGTATGCGAGGAGGCTGGTACTCGGCTACAAGCATCCTAACTCACACCACATTTGTGAGAAATTCCAGCTGAGACCCAGTGTGGCAGGGGATGCCCTCTTGGCAATGCCAACAGGCACGCATGCCGGTGGTCTTCAGAATGTTGACATGCATAATACTTAATCAAGCATGTTTTAGTTTGGTTGCTCATTTGTACATGTCAAAATAGGGTTTTAAGAAATAATCCATCCCGATATTCAACCTCCCCCTTCCACACAGCCCCTCCCCCACAGAACCAGACCCACAGCAGAGCATCCGAATCACCCAAGGGCAGCTGAGGATGCCTGACATACTGTTCACACGGTTGGGACGATGCCAGCTCTGCTCCTGCCCTGAGCCTCACCATCCCTCCCACCAAGACCCAGCCCCTAGCACATCCACCCAAGAAGCCTGGGCAGCTCACAGGCTCCTTGGCTGACTGGCAAGTAGCAGCCTATAGACCTACGTCTGTGGCCTGAGAGCCACTTCTGTTTCTAGAAGGAGACCCCACTTGTAAGCAAGATCACACCTGGCTGGGCCAAACTTCTCACCTGCACCCAGAGGCAGGCACTCTCTCCGTCTCTTCTCCTCCCACCATTCTGTGTTCATCCCGCTTTCTTCCCACGCACCCACCTCTTATTTACGGAGTGACTTCTACAGCAGCCAGCAACTGAATCAAAACAAAGGAATAAATCATCTCCCACCGTTTCCAGTATGATGAAAAAAAGGAAGGGGCCTAACCCAGAATGGAGCTATGAGTTGAGCCTAGGTGAGGAGTGAGGGCTGGAGAGATGGCTCACAGTTAAGGCTTGTGCCTCCAATGTCGAAGGACCTGGACTCAATTCCCCAGTACCTATGTAAGCCAGATGCACAAAGTGGCACATGTATCTGGAGTTCATTTGCAGTGGCTGGAGGCCCTGGTACATCCATTCTCTCTCTCTCTTTCTCTCTCTGTATGTATCTCTCTGCTTGCAAATAAATTATATATTTTTTAAAAAGCTGATAGGGAGACCAAGGGACCATGGGCCCCAGACATCTGGCATCAGGGCCTGAAGATCCAGGAAGGCCCAAGAAGCCACATGCTTCAGAGAATGGCCTAGGCTGGCTTCCCTGGCTGGGTGATGGACAGCAAGGAGGGAACCCTCCCAGGTTTGGCAGAGGTTACAAATGCAGCAGTCCTTTAGAATCCACGCCCTTGACCTTGGCCTTGACCCCACATTAGCATCACCGGGAGTCCTATAAAGGGTGGCCATTCAGTCTCTACCACCAGACTGGCCTGGGCATCCCAAATTTTCAAAGGTCTCCAGGGGAGCGTGGTTGGGTAGCCTAAGGTGTGGCAGGTGCAAAAACACAGCATCTGCTGCCATTAAGTGGCACCTCTGAGCCCTTCCTCCTACCCGGTTTTGAAAAAACAAAACTGCTCTTCGACTACCATTCCTGTACAGATGACTCCTGTACAGATGAAATGATAGAATCTGAATAACAGTCAAGTTCAAAGACAGGAAGTTAAAAAGGTGGCTGCCAGGGGGAGGGGTGATGGATGGTATTTAAGGGACAGAGTGGTATGAAGACAGATTGCACCAGTGACAGTTGGACAGTTTGCATGTCACTGGACCCTGTAATTCAAATTGGTCAAGATAGCAAGTTTTATGTTCTGTTTATCTACAACTTTAAGAAAAAAAAATGGGGCTGAAGAGATGGCTCTGCAGTTGAGGCCCTTGTCTGCAGGGCATGACGACAGGGGTTCGATTCCCCAGTGCCCAAGTAAAGCCAGATGCACAAAGTGGGGCATGCGTCTGGAGTTCATTTGCAGCAGCTAGAGGCCCTCGTGTGCTCATTCTCATTCTCTCTCTCCTTGCAAATGAATCAATAAAATATTTTTAAAGAGTTTTTATTTTTATTTTTAAAATATTTTATTGATTCATTTTCAAGCAGAGAGAGAGAGAGAGAGAGAGAGAGAGAGAGAGAGAGAGAGAGAGAGAGAGAGAGAGAGAGAACCAGGGCCACCACTTTGTGGGTCTGGCTTATGTGGCCATAAGTACATAGGTACTGGGGAATTGAACTCGGGGCCTTAGGCACTAGAGGCAAGTGCCTTAACCTCTGAACCATCTCTCCAGCCCAATAAAATATTTTTTTAGCAATTTTTTTAAAAAAAATGGAGCCAGGTAGGATGGTACACACCTTTAATCCCAGCACTTGGGAGGCAGAGGTAGGAGGATTGCTACCAGTTCAAAGACAGCCTGGACCTACAGAGTGAATTCCAGGTCAGCCTGGGCTAGTGTGAGACCCTATCTCGAAAAACCAAAAATAAATAAATAAATAAATAAATAGTAAAATCGACTCCCAATATACCCTTCATCAAAATACCCCCAAAGTTAACATTTAACCTAAGCCACTTACATTGGCTTCATCCTTCTGTATTGTATTTTTAAACCACTGGAGAGTAAAGCACACAGAGAATATAGCTCTTTACCTCCTGACTCTTCGGTGTTCATTTCCTAAAAAGACGTTCTCTGATAGAACCAGGAAATGAACAATAATAACGTCCTTTAGAACAAGAGCGGGGAAAACCCAACTACGGTCCAGGGCAGCTAACCTGATCTTGCCAAGCTTCTGGATCTGAGAGCTTGACCGCCATCTGTGCAAAGAGACCTGAAGGGAGACTTGTCACTGTCTGCCCCAGACAGGTCAAGTGTTCTCTTTGGGTCCCCCCACATCACCTCTGAGGATGAAAGGACAGAGAAGCCATGAGCATTTTAGCTGAGTGTTCAGAGTGGCCACAGCAGCCTGGCTCCCAGGTAGAGATTTAACTCATTCAAGTGACGAAAAAAAGAAGCGTGTTTTACAACATGGTCACTTGATTGGATTGGCCAGAGTTCTACCTGCTGTAGGTGAAGAATGTCATCCAATCCTGATCCCCTGTGTCCTGTCCTATCCTGTGAGTGTTTGAGGGGGGGCTGAGGGGGGGGCGGAAAGGGATCTCCATAAAAATAAATAAATAAATAAATAAATAAATAAATAAATAAATAAATAAATAAATAAATAAATAAAACCACACTGGGGCTAGAGAGATGGCTCAGCGGTTAAGGCACTTGCCTCCAGTGCCTAAGGCCCCGGGTTCAATTCCCCAGGACCCACAAGGTGGTGGCCCTGGTGCTTTCTCTCTCTCTCTCTCTCTCTCTCTCTCTCTCTCTCTCTCTCTGCTTCAAAAGGAATAAATAAAATATTTATTTAAAAAAACACACTGACTTCCTTGATGCGAAACTCTGCTCTTGGTGTCTTGGAGTTGAATTTTTGTCACCTTTCTAAGAAAAGCCATTTTCTTCTCTGGCACTTGTTTTCGTGAGAAGCTGAGCCCCCTCCGATAAAGAAGTCCACTTGTACGTGCACTAAATAGACACATAATGCGTGACAAGGGTTGGCTAGCCCTGGAGAGGTACTGTTCCATTTCACAGCCAAGTACACTGAGGCCAGGTAGGCTCGGAACCATGCCCTGTACTAAGTTGACCGAGGTCTGTGAGGCCTGGCGGCGCCCACCCCTTCATTCCGGAGGGTTTGAAATCAACATCATGTTAAAGAGATCCACAGCATTCCACTGACCATGAAGCAAGTTAACTGTTGCCCTACAGAGAATACCAGCATCTGCTCCCATGAGCACGGGACCACTTTTCGGGGTATGTGATGGATGGAAAGCTTTTTCGTACCTGTCCTCAGCACAGATCCTGTCGCAGCTACAGCTTCTGGCAGAATGAAAAGTGTTTCCATGTTGCGGGCCATGCTTCCCCCCCAACCAAATCCTGAGGGTCTTCAAGACTTCTCCACCTCTGGAGGTATGCTTTCAAAGCACTGAGCTTCCTAAATCCCCCCCCAGAGAGGCGATCAGCAAACATGATTTCGGTCACCACGAAGCTGTCTGGGCATTGTCTTGTGCTGTGGTTTCTATTCCCGTCCTGTTCCCAGCATGCACCTGGAATGTCTGATCCAGAATGAGGACACAAGCTGGAACCAGAGGTGGAGTTTTCAAAGATGCGGCTACCAGCAGAGGAAATAAAGGAAGCCTGTGCCCCCTAAAGTCACATCTATTACCAACTGGTAGTAAGTCAGTGCAGGGTAAGGAGCCTCTGCAGCAGCCTGGGGGACTCCTTCAAAAGACTCAAACTCCACATGGTGATTACCTGGCCACCAAAGGGCCTTCTCTATTGGCCACTTTCCATCTTGAATATCCTTTTTTAAAAAAATTTTATTTTTTATTTGGAAGGAGAGAGAGAGAGATAAGAGGAGCTACAAACAAACTCCAGATGCATGAGCCGCTTTGTGCATCTGGCTCCGTGTGGGTACGGGGGAATCGAACTCATGTTGTTGAGCTCTTCAGACAATCGGCTTAACCACTGAACCATCTCTCCAGCCATTGAAAATGCTTTTTGCCCAATGCCTTTTGTCCCTCCCAATCTCATCAGTAGGCTGACCACACCTCAAAAAGCACAGTGGGCTTGGGCCTCTTCCAAGGCCATTTAAACGCCAGCGCTGCCTCGGGGCCCGCATGAAAGGGGTGACTCGCTTCACCCATCCAGCAAGCACTTATTGAGCACCTCGGGTATACCGGCCTATAGAGATAAATAGCAGGGGGGCAGCAGGGGACACACAAGGTCAGAGCCAAAGATAAACTCACACGGGCCTGGGCTTACTCATTCCTCCCATCCCTCCTTTTCTGGAGGCCCCAAGTGCACAGCATGAATGAGCCCCAAATGGCTGGCTGTCCAGTGTCACTTCGGGGTTCTCCTGAACAATTAGGGGTTCCTGGAGGCAGGCGCATTCCCATTGCGGGGTCCG
>PVHP010032085.1:0-20580 GCA_004024765.1 Zapus hudsonius | reverse complement strand
AAATAAAGCATTAATTTTTAAAATCTGAAGCTTTATAATAAGAGTGTTTAGGAGAAGGTTTCATCTGTTTGTTTATATCTCTGCTTTTTTGTTTATTGTTTTAAGATCGAGTCTTGCTATACAGCTGCATCTACCCTGCATTTCACTACATAGCCTAGACTGAGCTTGAACCCATGTTCTTCTCACCTCAGTTTCCCAAGTTCTAGGATTATAAACACACCCCACCTGCCTGGTAAAGAGAGTGTTGTAATGAATTTCAGGTAAAGAACATTTTAAGTTACACAGAACATGCAGAGCCATAAAAGGAAAACAAATTCTTTATAAACATAAAGATATTTTGGCATAATAAACTACACCAAACCAATTCAAATGGCAAACGATGAATTGGAAGAAAATATTGTAACATGTAAAACAGGAAGAGAATCCTAGAATAATGCTATAAAATACCTGCAGTTGGATGAATAAAAGGTGAATGCTCAAATAGGAAGATGTTCGAATATGAACAGGTAATCTACAGAAAAGTAAATCCAAAAGGCCAATAGACATATGCAGTGTGCGTGTATTATTTCATCAATAACAATGAGCTACTCCTCCCCCCAACCCCCACCCAAGCTGCCTGGAGAATATTTTCAAAAGCCTTGGTAATATCTATAGAAGGGCGCTCTCCTCCCTTGCTGTTGGGAACATTCATAGATAGAAACCTTAAAAAAAAACTTGATATAAAAACTTCAAACTGAAACATGCATTTCTTGTAACCTAGCAGTTCTATCTCTGGGAATCATTTCCTTTGAAATGAAAGCAGTATTATGTGGTAATATATGCAGGGATGTTGATGTCAGAACAGAATGGCAAAAGAACTATGATCACACTAACTACCAGCAAATAGAAACATAGCTTCCTGAGTGCAGTGTGTTAAAAAAAATGTGCAACTGGGCTGGAGAGATGGCTCAGTGATTAAGGCACATGCCTCTATTTCCTAAGGCCCGGGTTCAATTCCCCAGTACCCACATAAGCCAGGGTGGTGGCCCTGGTGTTCTCTCTCTCTGTCTCTCTCTCTCTCTCTCTCTCTCTCTCTCTCTCTCTCTCTCTCTCTCTCTCTCTCTCTCTCTCTCTCTCTCTCTCTCTCTCTCTCTCTGCCTCTGCTTGAAAATGAATAAATAAAATATTTAAAAAATGTGCAACTAACCAGGTGTGGTAGTATAGGCCTTTTATCCCAGCACTCAGGAGACTGACGTAAGATCTCTGTGAGTTTTAGGCCAGCCTGGGACTACAGAATGAGTCTAGGTCAGCCAGGGCTAGAGTGAGACCTTGCCTTAAAAAAAAAAAAAACATAAAAGAATATGAAAAGTACCTTTAGTTATAAAGCATGACTTAGAATTGAATGGTGACCCTCATAGACATGCAGAATGGATGGTGATGAATGAGAAAAACCATTTGCAGGGAAATGCTTAAAGAATGATGCCATTTATGGAATAACAAGCAATGACAAGAATCTCTCCTGTTTGGGAATTTGCACTTAGAACTCATAAATGGAGAAGGTGAGGAAGGAAATAAACCTAGAGTTAAAGAGGCATAAAGAAGGGGAGTGGATAGGAGATGATAGATGAAGAGAGAGCTGCTGAGTAGAAACACCTCAATGATACAGTATTCTGTAAAATGTAGCAATTCAACTCCTACTTTGATGTGATTTTGCACAGGTTACACATGCATACCAAAGTAACGGGGTTCACAGTGTTATCAAAGACAAGAATTGGGCCACACAACTTGAGAGAATTTTCTTTGTAGTTATCATTACGCTGATTAGTGAGTTTGAATTTAAATTTCTAATAGAACCACATCGTGCTTTTCTTTTGTGACCAAAATTTGGACCATGCACCCCTTGAATATAAGTCATTCACATCTTAGATCATTTTTTAAGAAGAGGTTTTAAAAGTTTAGGTGAAAGAATAAAGTGTGGAAATACTTGGAAAGTTCCTAATATGTGTTGACAAATAACTTTTAGAAATTATTTAGAAATGGAATTTTAGGGATAATTGGGGGACTATGCGTACAGTTTACTTCAAATGATGTCGAGAAGGAACTATTGTTAACTTTTTAGGCATAGCAATGTCATTGTGTGTGGGGACATTTCCCTACATCTTAGGGTACAGTGACTATTCAGAGACAAAATAGGATGCTGAGGACTTTCCTTTCAAAGTCTGAAAACCTCCTCCAGAGAGATGATGGTAGATACTGAGGAGACTCAAAACTCATTGAAACAGAAAACCAGAGACTGATGAGAGCTAGCCTAAAGGACTCTTACAGCATGTCCAGAACATTGCAGAAGAGGGGTGGAAAGGTTGTCAGAGCACAGGTGGGTCAGAAGCATATCCTGAGGCATTGCCCCCCACCACCAACAGAGATTGACTGGTGCCTTCATAACCCCATAGTGAATACCAGTTATTCCACTAAGAAAGGCCCTTAATAGAATGACAGGGAACATGGCCAATATGCAATATGTCAACCATTAATTAGTTAAATAAAGTGATATAAAAGCACACATGGAAGATATCCTTGGTCACAATGATAGGTCAGTAAATAAGGATGCATTTTCTTATATACTTTGCTTTTGTATAGTTCTGAAAACTTACAAAATGGAAAATTTGCTAGACCATTTTAATACAGATAACTCTTTTCACCTTTAATTTTCATATCCTCTCTATCTCTTTCTCTCTTTCTCCCTCTTTTACTCACTTTCTTCCCATGTCTCCATCCCCACACACCAGGTGTCATAGTCAGCCACATGTCACTGGGATGAATCTTCAAACCAGGCACAATTTGGGGGAGGAAAGTATTTATTGAACCTATAGATTGACGGGAAGTTCCATAACGGCGAAAGAGGCTGGCCCTCTTTCACAGGTCCCAGCAGAGAAAAACCTATCACATACACCACACACACAGAACAACGAAGAGGCAGGGATAGGGGGCAAAGAGAATTTCTTCCACTTTATATAGCCTTAGGGTGGGGTCTTACAACCCTTCCCCAGATTTATTGGCTTCCTGAGTCTCTGGAATTTCCTTCCTGCAGGGCCCACACAGGAAAGGATGTTTACTTCTAGCTTCTTTGAATTTCTTAAATCCTGCCCCCTACTGAGAGGCTGCCTTCCTGTAGGAGACCTACCCAAGATAATTAAAAAGATCAAGTTGACAACAAAACCTAACCATCACACCAGGCTAACCATTAAAGTCACTTTGTCGTCCAGACCTACCTTGAACTGTGATCAACCTCTCCCTGCCTCTGAACGCAGGCATGCAAGGTGAGTGTCACCATAGCCTACTAATATCTCTTAATTCTTCATTTAAGTGAATTCACAAATATAAGCACACAAAGAAGTGGGTTTCTTTATGGCATTTCGCAAGCAGATATGGTTTCTCTTTCCTTTTCCCTTCCGTTCCCCACCATCATTCCCCTGTTTCTGTCCTCACTCCCTTCCATCACCACCACCATAGCCTCATTTCCACTGTCACTGGACATAGTTTCTTTTTATCCTTCATCTTGTTCTCTTGTGGTTTCCTATTTAGTTTCGTGTCCTGTATCCACGTTCAGATTCCCTTATTTACATATGCACAAATAATAAAAGTTATGATTTGCATATGAGAAAGAATATGGGATTTTTGCTTTTCTCATCCCAGTTTCCTCACTTAGTGCAATTTTATTTTGAATTTCATCCATTTAAAAAATACTTTCATTTATTTATTGGAGAAGAGAGAGAGAGGGAGAGAAAGACTAAAAGGCAGACAGACAGTGAGTGTGGGTACATCCAGGCATCTTGCCACTGCAAACACATACCAGACACTTGATCCACTAAGTACATCTGGCTTTACATAGGTACTGGGGAATCAAACCTGGGCCTTCAGCCTTTGGAAGCAAGTGCCTTTAACTGATGAGCCATCTCTCCATCCCTCCATCCATTTTCCTGTATTAAGTAACTTCCTTTTTCTTTACAGCTCTTATCTCTTAAGTTTTAGTATTCTTGTCTGTGATTTTTGTTCATAATTCTAACAACAAAAATATTCTTCCTAAATCATAGAAAGCCATCCATTCAAACACTTTATGTTGCCTCTTTGATCTCAACTAGAAGCAAGTTTGCCTCTGAGGAGACTAAAATATCTGGCAAGATTTTTGGTCATCACAACTGGGGGGTGCTATTGGCATTCACTAAATTAATAAATTGTGAAATTAAAGAAAAGCCAGAGTAATCTTGCAGTGAACCAGCAAAACTTTAATAGTTCATGGCTCTGCTTGGATGCTTCTTTACATTTTTATGAGAATATTTTTCAAGGGTGTGGTGATTCCATGATATTGGCTAGCTGATGCTTATAATAATTTAATTCAAAATGATAACTTGAGAGAGTGAGAGATTTGCTTTAATGGTTCTATCAAGATCAAAAGTCAGTTGAAATGCTGGGATTCTGAGCTATTAAGCTTTATTTAGTTTTTCCTCCTTAATTTGTAACTGGATCCATTTAAAAGTTTCCTAAGTAGATATTCAAATAATGCATGTACATAGCTTTTGGTCTTTGTTATAAATAATCTGTATCTGTGTGCTTGGGTGGTATTGAGAATTCATTTGAGAGAAAAAAAAGAGTTCTCTTGGGTCTAGGTAAATATATTAGGGAAGTAAGTGCTTGCTGTGTAAGCCTGAGTGACCTCGGGCAAGTGGAGTGGCAAGCTCTGGACTCAAGTGAAATATTCACACTACACACACATAAAAAAGAGGGATACAATGGAACATTCTTGTAATTTTCTAGTATGAAAGAAATATACATGCTTTTGTATGTGTATTTGCGTGATGTCCATACATGTATTCACATATGTGCATTTCGTGGGTGCATGTATGTGTACATGCAGAGGCCAGAGATTGATGTTTGGGTTCTTTCTCAATTCTCTTCATCCTATTTTTGAGGCAGGGTCTCTTATTTAACTGTGAGCTCGCCCATTTAGTTGGCCAGCAAGTCCCAGGGATTCCAAGTCTCTTCCTCCCCAGTGCTGGGTGACAGGAGCTAGCTCCTATGTTGACCTGGGTGCTGGGACTCTAAACACACTCTCACTGCTTTATTGACTGAGTTATCACCCCAGCCCAGTGTGTCCTTTTAAGTAGAGGAGAATAATTCCATCCAAGTTTTTCACATCTGACCCCACCCCATCTTCATTTTTCTCTGCCTTCTGTTCTTTTTGGTAAATTCTCTTTAAAATTCCATCTATAGGTTTGACATGGGGGAATCTCAAAACATAAATATCTATTAGATAAGTTCTTATGTATCTTCATGTTTTTCAAATGTAATTTTTATACTCCTCTGAAAATTATGAACTTTAACGACTATGTATAAAAAGTGTGTGTGTGTGTGTGTGTGTGTGTGTGTGTGTGTGTGTGTGTGTGTGTGTGTGTGTGTGTGACAGTACCCATGCCTAGTGGAGTTGAATACATATAGCTCCCATTTTCTGACCATTTACATGATTAAAAATATAGTATAAGTATATATTTATAATTATTTTTCTTTAAAAATAAAAAACCCTTATCGTCCACTTAAACTGAACAGGTAAAAGCAAGAAGTCATATTGGGAAATAGCTTTCATTTTCATAAATGCTATAATTAATCATTTGAGAACTAAAACCATGGCCGTGACCCCTTATGTTCTTTGAGGTGTCCACGCCCACTTTCTGTATGAATTGGGGTGTTAAGTCCTGGGGTCAGTGCCAATTCTAACTTAGAAATTACATTCTTCCCACTCAGAAATTCCTCCTGTAGTTTCAACAGGAAAAATTATTCCCCATTTTCCCTCCTGAAAACTGTTGTGTAATGTTGCTGGCAGGGAGAGGATGATTGGTTCCACCCCAAAGCTAGCTGGATGTCAGAGGAAGTTGAAGCAGTATCTATATATAGTATGTAAAAAGCCTTAGGCTAACGGTGGATGAAAAGCACTCTAGATAGGTAAGGTATTATTACTACTAAAGCATTATTATTTCAACTTTGCTGCAAGTTATAACGAACCCATAAAACGTGCCCAACACGATAGTAGCTAGGCTTGCCTTGCACTCTGAGTCCATCATTTCTAATAATCTGTTTCCCTTACATCAACACTACCTGTCAATTTTTATTAAGCAAAATAATTTGAGGCATTTTGAACTTTTTTTTTCTCTACATATTCTTGGTGGGGAGTGAAATGACCAACAGAACCATTGGTTAAAACAGCACTGTTTGATTGCCTGCAAATAAAGGAGCAGAAAGCCAGCCTTGCCCAAGAATTAAAAAAAAAGAAATTAGGAAAAAATAATCTACTCCAGTCACACTGAGTCTTAAACACGATTCAGTTGCTACCTGCTGATTTAATCAATCCTTTTCAGTGAAAAAATTGAAATTGGAGTGTAATATGCATGATGAAAAATTTTAATAAAACACATTGGGCTTTTTTCTTAATGGGAAATGAAAATGATCTGAATGTGGCCAACACCTTTTTAAATCTTCTGAAAAAAAATAAGAAAACCAAATGATACAAGTCATCAAAGACTGATTGCAGTTCTGTATAGGTACACAACGAAGACACCTTTTGTACTCCTCACCTTGGAAGCCCAGAAATAAATATGGGTCAGCCTCATGACCTGAGGTCAGCTCTTTAGTGGATATATTTTGATTTTGATGTCTGAGATGATCAAATAGTTTTGGTCTCCTGTGGACATAAAAACCAACCCCCTTTGGCAGTAAAGGGGAAAGAAAGGGCTTGAGGCAGACATTGTAGATCCACTTCCACTGACACTCAAGTAGAATCCCTTGTACCTCTGACTAGACCAGGGCCAAGAGCAATGACAAACAAAAAACATTTCAATCAGCAGGTCATGTGAGAAGTTATTGCTCCTGTCCAAAAAATGAACAAAGTTATTTTCTCTATGTCAGGTAAAGGTGGGTTAATTCAGAATTTTAACCGAGTCTTAGAAAATAAGATTTTTTTTTCTTCTAGGTAAAGGGCTATCCAATCGAGTCTTCTATGATGAAGGAATGGTCTTGTGTCCACACAAGCAGGAGTACCTGAGTTCAGATCCCAGAGCACACGTTAAAAAACCAGACACTATAGACAGCATTTATAATGGCTATACAACTGCAGTGAGATTGGAGGGGGAAGCAAGATAATTTTCTGGAATCTTAGTGGTCAGCTACTATGATAAACAAATTGGTTTGAGGTAGTAGCCTCAAATTAGATGAAAGGTGAGGACTGACATCTGAGGTTGTCCACACACACACACACACACACACACACACACACACACACACACACAAGATCACATATTATCACATACTATTACTGAGTTGGAAATGTGGATTATTTATATGACAAAATAATATGGGAAATATCATATACAAATTGCAAAAAGGAATTATTAGTCATCTCTGGACCTCTAGGCCTGGGTGTGTCCTTTTTCTCAACATAAGTCTCGGTTCATGCACTTGAATAAACAATATGGTATGGAAGAACAGAGCCTGGAGTTTGAATATCTGCGTATCAGTCCTCAAATCACACATTTTTGGAAACATGACTCCTTTAGGCTTCATTTCTGTAAAATAATAATAGTAGCAGTGTTTACATTGTTCATTTGTTTTGGAGATTAACAGAGAAAATGTCCTTATGACACCTAGCAGAAGGCCTGCCATCTAAGAAGTGGGTGTCAAATGTTAGTACTTCCTCATAATCATCATAAATACGCTGATGACTGAAGACCAAGACCTAAATTGGATGCAGTCATTAGTCTAAGAACATTTAATTGTTGTAGCTGTGGGTGGACTCCTGGGAAGCCAGCCAAAATAGCTAAACTCATTCAAAGGTTGAACTTATTTCATTCATTCATGTAAATTATATATATATATATATATATATATATATATATATATATATATATATATATATATATATACATACATACATACATACATATATAATTTATATCCCAGGAAAATCTGTGAATCTGTGATAATCTGTGATTTGAATTGGGGAGTGTGGAAGAATGACCAGCCAATAGGGAAAATTTTGAATAATGGAATGGTATGCTCAATGTTAAAAAATAATCCTTCTTAATGACCTGATGGGCAACAATAATTCAATCTATCTTCTGTTTCTTCATACTTATCCTTCATTCAGTAAGTGCCTCAAGGACAATCGTGTCCTCACTGTTTGCAAGGTGGAAGAGTTCACATTCTACATTTCAAAACATTTCTACATATGGTAGATGCAATATAGTAAATCTGAAATATTCTCCATAGACTGATGGTCTGAACACTTGCTCCCCAGGAAGAGGCCTTGTTTGGAGAATCTGTGGAACCTTTAGGACGTGTGGCTTAATAGTAGAAAAGTAGGTCACTTAGGGTAAGGCATTTGAAGTCACTGTATAGCAGAGCCCGGGCTCTGGTCTTTTTCTCTACTTCCTGACTTTCCATCCCCACATGTTCCCACAATAATGAATGCCACCACACCTGCCCATTAGAATGGACTGAGAACACTCCAAAACCATGAGCCCAAATAAACCATTTCTGCACTAAGTTGTTTGGCCTGGTGTTTTGCTCTCAACAACACAAAATAACTAATACAGTGGTGAAGATGAGCAATTATCAACTACTACAGAAGGGCCTCATTCATGGTCTCTTTCATCAATGTTACTGGTCTGAGCATTGAACTGGCAGAGAAATGCCCAGGACTAAAGAGATAAACTTTTAAAACAAATATCTCAACTCAGGGTGATTAGTCTGCAAAAGCTAGGAATGTTCTTCTCTGTGGGCCCGACCTCATACTGTCTGCTTCCCTGGTTAGGGAAAGGGAATCACAACATTTTTGGCAAGAAGACTTTGAGCACTCTGGAAAACATGAGTGGATGTACAACTTTCTGCCATCAGTTCAACTATTTTAACCCAATCCAGACATACAATAGCAGACATACAATTGCTCTGGAGGTCAAGGCCCTTGTTACCCCCTGGTGTCTGTCTCAAAGACCACAAAGCTGCTTGACTCTCAGATTTTAAGAGGGGAGTTGAGGTAGTGGCCAACTGTTGTTCCTGAGAGGTTTACATGAGATCAGTTGTTGAAAGAAAATATATGCTACCATGGCTATCTGACATTTATGGAGAAATTCATTCGTTTTTAAGTATTCAAAATGAAAATAAAGAATTAAATGCACACAGTATTTGATACATGAGGGAGAAATTAATGAATTAAAGATTATATATTGCCCTCTGATATCAACTCTTTTAACTGTAGGGGTTAGACCATGAGTCATTTCTTGATTTGACAGATGGAAGATTAGGAGGCGTCAGTTAAGCCCAGTGTAATTAAAAAATGATTTCTGAAATCTGGAGCAGTAATGACTATTGAGTCAAATGCTAATTTCTGATATAAAGTTGCAATGTAGTTGCATGAAGGACTGTTCTTCATTAGATTGTTTTCGTTCTCAGGTAACAGATAGAGCTGGGTAAATGGAGGTGGCTTTGAATAAACTGTCCAGAGGAAATTCATATTTAATGGGGAAAAAGTGACACACAGAAAATCCAGTCACAAAGCAGCTGATTTCTAGGCTGGGATGTATTTCAGGGAAAGACGGAAGCATGCCTTCCCCATCAGGAATTGTTCATCATTCCACAATTTGTGAACAGATGCCTTGATCAGATCCCCAAGTATCAGCAAATTCATGAGAAGACCTGGGGAATTGGATATTAATTCTAAATCATTACATATTATAGATTTTCTGGAAACAGTACTGGGACATGGCAAGAGAGAAAACAGTAGAGATTTATCTACCTCTTAGCCAGAAGTTAGTCTCCTGAGATCACCAAAAGAATACTTTTTTTAAAAACATGTTTTAAACTCTTCAAAGAGAGTTAAGCAGTTATTGTCAAAATGTAGAAGGTGATAGAAGGCAAAATAGAATCCCAAATGCCATCTATGGAAAAACTGGAAACTCTCCGCTGTATGGAATGGTGTGAATAAATCATTTGTCCTTTATTTGCTTGAGAATGAAGTTTTCTGGTATGATTTTTTTTTTTTTGTCAGAAACGCTGCCCAGTTCTTGAGCTCTTGAAATGGTGGTAGGCACTAACAATGATAAAAAGTACTCTAAATATGTTGCACCATTTTTTTTCAATTAGGAGCTTAGTTATTCTGATTCTAGATTTTTTTTCTCATACAATTTGGCACTAGTCGGTGTGTGGGTGTATGTATTTTCTCACCTGCACAATTAACTTGAAGTTATTTTCGGAATCATTTTCATTTTCAGCAATTATGACGATACCATACTTGGAATAAAATGCTGTTGAATTGAGTTAAGAGATTCTGAATCTCTAAGGGCAAAATGTAACCATCAGGTCACATGAAGAACTTCAGGATGGCATTGAAACTATGTGAAGATCAAGTTCTCGAGGACACAGTTCTTGGGATATCGTCCTTCTCGTGTGCTTGCTGTGTTTGCTTTCATCCCATTACAGCCATCCTGCCAATCACCCTGAGTGTGTCTGTCCGCTTCTCAGATGAATTAATATCACCAGAAAGGAGGAATCACTTGAATGACCTCCTCACAACTTTATTGTAGTACATGAATTAATTATAATCATTACAGAAATATCATTATAGAAATATATTTTATTTTTTTAGTGCTCAAAGTTTTCTTTTTTATTAATTAACAGGAACCCCATTTTGCTTCATTTTTTGAATACTCTTTCGCTCAGCAACAATACACAAAGGGGGAAGAAAAAAAGAAAGAAAAACTGGCTACCTCTGGTGCAATTCATAACCATCTAACCTATGGACAGATTCAGTATGCGTACCAAGGAAGGACCCAGGTGGGTATGGGACAGAGAGGAGGGAAAAAGGGACACATTCTCATACAATGTATATACTTATTTATAATAAAGATATAAAAAACGAAGAGTAGATTAAATAATAATCTATGCTTCTAGAACAATGGAAAATTTTAACATTTTTCCATGACACTATTTTATTGTAAAAATATTCAAACACTTCTGAAATGTACGGATTCTAGGATATGAAGATACGTATCTCAAATAATTCCTCCCTTAAGAACTCTAAGAGACATGGTGGGGGAGAACTGCCGGAGACATTGCCCCCTCAGTAACAACATATAAAGGGGGGTGGAACCTGGTTTACCCCTAGGCTCACCATAACCCCCACCCCATGGACTGATCCAGAGTACCTACAGACTAGGATATCCAGCTGATTGGGGACAAGGAAGAGGGAAATTGGGGAAATGGGGATACCAACTCATTATTGGCCCATTCAATGTATCTAAATATGAACAACTGTTGGTATTGTTTAAGGATGGCATGGAGGACAAAGGGTTAAGAGGGTGTTGAATGAGGTCAGAAACCCGGGTGGCTAACGCCGGTATGCATTTCCCTGTCTCCAACCTCAACTCTGAGACTCCCAACCCCCAAAGCATGCCACATAGACCCAGGTTCGCACCCCAGCTGTGCCTAGAAGGTGGCAGTTTCCCTACCACCACCATCTAATACGTGCCCAAACTGACGTCCGCATGCAAAGCAGGAATTCACAGGTTGCTGATTTCTGCCAATCCTCATTGCCCATTTCTTTCCCTCCCTCCTCCTCAATTTCTATTTAAACCCACAATACTGTTACAATAAAGTTTTGGTTTTGGTGACTGGTGATTGGGACTTCTTGCCATGGATGCTTTTCCTCCCGGGACTGCGCTGTAACACATGGGGAACCATAATTCCCCTAGGAAGCTATGCTGGGGAACAGAAGCCGCTCTGGGAAAACTCCAGCCTGACCCCTGGACCAGTTCCTTTTTCTTTTTTTATTAAAACAACAGACAACAAAGGAAAAAAAAAAAGATTCTCTCAGAAAAAAAATTTCTATGGTGAAATCCTGTTGACATTTGCAATTTTGATCCCATTTTGTTAGTTTATTTTGGTTTTGTTACCTTAACCCACCACACCAAATTAATTATATGAAAAATACTCTTTGGGACTTATTGGTCAGCAAGTAACCAGGATGGTTTCTGATGGCTATGAAAATCTTTGGAACAGTGATGCTAAAGGAGATAAATGAGGAAACAGAAAGTGAGGAAATGGAAGCCTAAAGGCCAAATCTGGCTCATTCATTGTCTTTGTAAATAAAGTTTTATTTTAACATAATTCCATCAGTTTCCTTTTAGTGTCCATGACTGCTTTTGCATTTCAATGGTGCAGTCAAGATCATGCATAGATCATGTAGGTCATATGAGCTTTACAGCCCACTGTATGGACTATCTGGTCCTTTATAGGAAAATGTTCCCAATCCCTCAGCAACAAGAAACAAAGAAAAAAAAAAACTGGCTATGCCTTGTGCAATTCATAACCCCCTACCCCACGGACTGACCCAGTATGCCCACCGAGACCGAGAAGGGCCCACAGTGGGATGGAGACAGGGAGGAGGAAATGGGGGTACCATCACAAGAGTTGCTCAATGTATCTAATTATTGAAATAAATATGTTGAAAAAGAGTAAACACATGAGATACTAACAAAAAAGAGAATATTTGATATTTTGAGACTATAGTAACTTGGTTTTCTGTAGAAATTATTAAAAATTAGACTTTTACACATTGAATATATATCAATTATTAAATGTGAGTGTGTCAAGGCTATTATTATATGTGTCAGGGTTAAACAGTGGATATGGATTTATAATTGCTTATATAAAAATTACTTTTTTCCATTGTAGACCATTGCCAAAGCACTTGGCTACCCACCAGAACTAGATGGGTAAGACCCAATTGCTGAAGACACTACAGGCTGGGGTTGCCAGACTGAAAAATAAAGCTAAAACTAAGATGAAAGCCATTTCCCTGCCAACTAGAAGAGCCATGTGAGCTTCTGAGGGAGAAGTCAGTTATAGTCTGAACAAACAGTGAATCCTACAAAATCAACCAGGCAAGCAACGTGTGACCACAAGCTTAATAGTGTCACATAAATTATGAGATAATCAGCTGCTCTCTGCTTAAATATGAACACCCACTCTGTAGGAGAGAATTCATGGCCAGTAATGAGAACCAAGTCAAAATCCTATGGCTTCAAAGGTCATTGACCCCAGAAAGAAGCTTCAACTTTGGCTACACCAAGATATTATGCCTACCAAAAAGCCTTTTAACCCCCCGCCCATCCCATGGACTGTTCCAACAGTCCCACTGAAGAGGACCCTCAGTGGATTGGGGGCAGGGAGGAGGGAAATGGGGGTACCAACACAAGACTTGTTCATACAATGTTTCTACTTATCAACAAAAATAAATAATATTTTAGGAAGCCTTTTAATTATAGATGCTTATGTCTTCTGATTAATACCGATCAGAGTTTTAGTTCTTTATACAGATGGAGGCAAATACTGGGGAGACCCAAGACTCACCAAAATGACTAGGAGAGAAAGGTCATTGCTTAGTGCTGGATGAATCATCGTTATCACACCCACCAGGGCTCAGCAAACATTTCAGAGGAGGTGGCAGAATGAGTATGAACGCTGATCTCACTGCTAACCAGACAGCCTTCTCTATGGAGAGGGCGAAGAGAAGAGGCTGCCAAGAGCTGGACACTGAAGGGGAGTTCTATCACACCTTCCGAGGCTCAGGGGACATGGCTAAGAGGGGGCAGGAAGGATGTAAGAGCCACAGGGCACACAAGCATTCTTGGGGACACTGTCGTTATGACATGAACTGACTGGTACATTCATAAGCTCTCTGGTTAGCAAAACACACACAAGACTAATGCTTCTGAGATTGTCAACATTTTGTCATGAAGAACAAAGGAGGGCAAAAGGAATGAGGCAATGAAACAGAGAAAGGACTACCTTTGAAAGGGGAGAGTCCTTGGTGAATGGGTCTGGAGAGAAGGGATGAAGGAGGATAATGGGATGGGAACACAATAAAATTCCTTATATCCACATGTTAAACTTTGTATTATTAAAAAAAATTTAATGATTTTTCAATATTTAAAGTTTATATTTGGGTTTTCCTATTTAAAATGTGGTTTAAAAGGTAGATTAACTTAAAAGATTATTTAGTTTATTACTCTTCTTATAGTCTAGAAAAAAAAACTATGTGCTTCCTTTACAAAACTCTTTGTTGGTGGTGGCAGCTCACAGTACTCTGGTCTTGATATATAAATGAAAGATAGCTATGGAATCATAGGAAGCAGCTACTGTTAGCATCACCCTATGTTCACATTCTTGCCTTGAATATTAACATGATCTTGGGTTGAATAAGAAATCAGCAACCATACCAGTCCTTATGTCTTTGAGTTTTGTTAATCACAGTCATAAGTAATTCTATGTAGCATAAAATGATAATTAAAGTTTCTATAATTATCTCACTTTTTTTCTTGGAAAGGAAGAAGATAGAGACAACAAAAATTATAGCAAAAAATAGATGATCTGAATAGAACGTAAAAGAAGTGTTAAATCACTGTTGTGTTCTCCAAGTGGAACATGGATCACTTTACCCCATTTTTTTCATTTTTCTTTTTAGCTTCACTGTTTTTTTTTTTTAAGGTAGGTAGTATATTGTTTTGTTATATATATTTTTTTCTTTCAGGTAAGGTCTGATTCTAGCCTAGACTGACCTAGAACACACTCTGTAGTCACAGGCTGGCCTGGAACTCATAGTGATCCTCCTGCCTCTGCCTCTTGAGTGCTGGATTAAAGTCTTGAGCCACCAAGCCCAGCTCTGTGTTACATTTTTCAAAGATTGCTGCCAGTATTTCAACTTTTTCTCTTCACTACCACACTGCCATCCATTTGCCTTTCCCTTGAATCTCAGAAGGCTTTTGTGACCTGTTTAATTTTGTGACCTATTTAATTTTGATAAATGCAGCTCATATGACATCCTGGAGTAATTGAGATTTCATCTTTGAGAGGATCAGCAGAGTCTTCTGGACATCCAGAGAAAAATAAGTTTAAAAAGGAAGGTTATTATCTCTGTCAAATGGTGCTGGAGGTTATGTAGGATGGGGACCAGGAACTGTAAAGTGTATGCCATTCATGACTTGTTGCAGCAATTTCTATGGAACTGTTGGAGCAAAATCAGGACTGAAGTAATTTTTTTAATTGGAGTCCTAAAATTGATAAAAATAAATAAAGAACATGCCTTTTGCTAAAAGTCCAAAAACAACAGAGCACAATGATATAGAGTAAGAAAAATTTTCAAAGATGGTAGAATTTAGCTAAATCCTATAGCAAGGTTCTTAGGTTTAATCTACAATTTAAAGCCAGAGTTGATTTATTAAAAATCAAAGTTAATGCTTAGCACATGGTATCCTGGTGAACTATCTTCCTTCTTCTTCAGCTTCTCAGTTTGTACATGAATTAAAATTATTTTACAGCATAATTAATCTGATGCAGAATTTCAATTGTGCTTTAAAGTTTGATAGTTCTCATCATTCTAGGCACTTCTATTTGCATTCAATAAAATATATAAATCTTGATTTCAAAAAAAATCTTATTTGAATAAAGCTATTTTTTTCTCCACATATCTTAAAAAATTGTGACGCTATAAGGGGCTGGAGAGATGACTCAGCAGTTAAGGCACTTGCCTCCAGTGCCTAAGGCCCCAGGTTCAATTCCCCAGTACCCACGTAAGCCAGACACACAGGGTGTTGGCACTGGCGCTCTCTCTCTCTCTCTCTCTCTCTCTCTCTCTCTCTCTCTCTCTCTCTCTCTCTCTCTCTCTCTCTCTCTGTTTGAAAATGAATAAATAAAATATTTTTAAAAAATCATGAAGCTATAGAAGTTCAAATGTCGGAGAGGGTAAATATGTAGGAGAGTAAAACATTATAAACCAAGTTATAAATATGTCATTGCTTCCTGTACTCCAGCCAGATAGTCTACTAATTTGAGTTTAGTAGACTCTGTTGACTTACTAGAACACATGAGAATCGCACCACTTGATTTTGTCCTAGTGCACATTTCGAACAGAAAAATAAATACTAAATCAGGCTAGAAAGAATTTGTAAGAGATGTTACATAGAAGGAATCCCTTAACCTTTGTAACAAAACTTTCCATGTATTCATGCTGTTTATGTCACCTTGGAAACTGTAGTTTAGAAAAAAAGAATTCTTAGGCCTTTCATGGCAAAAATGTGCATGCAAGGAACACATCATTCAGGAATGGGCAAATGAATATGGAGGACTTAAAGGCTCAAATTATGTGACTCAATGTTTATACTCACTTCTGTTCATCTTTAGAATGTACCCTCTGTAGCACAGTGGTTTGTAATGTTTAGTGTAAAATTTCATGTTTTTTTTTTAAATTTTATTTTATTTATTCATTTTCAAGCAGAGAGAGAGAGAGAGAGAGAGAGAGAGAGAGTCTGGCTTATGTGGGTCCTGGGGAATTGAACCTGGGGCCTTAGGCACTGGAGGCAAGTGCCTTAACCGCTGAGCCATCTCTTCAGCCCCAATTTCATGTTTATTTTATGCAAGGACCTGTTTTCTGAGTTCACAAAGGTGTACAACGTGTGATTTTAACCAACTGCCAGTAACATTTCTGGAAAATCTTCCATGGTATTTGAAGGAAAAATTTGCTTGTAATTGAAAGGCAGAAGTTGTCAGAAGCCCAATTACATGTGCATAATTATGTTCACTGTGACCAAAGTTTGGTTGTCAGCAGTATTGAGGGTAGTGTTTTGACTCCTTCCTGTTTAAATAATTAATTACATTGCCTTTTCAATAAAAGGAGCTTGGATTAAGTTTCATGTTTTCATCAACTCAATTGTTTCAATTTCCTGGTGCTAAACTGAAATGTGAACCTTTTCAAGGGATGAGCCTGTGGTTCCATTAACATTTCTCTTTATGTTTGTTCTCGAAAGACACGTTTACCTGCCTATCATGGCAAACATCTACGGCAATAATTTGATACATTTTGCATAAATTATGGACATTTTCCATTTTTAAACATATTCATGAAGCAGTTGACAAGATATGTTGGCTAACTCATACTACAAACCCAGTATTCCTTCTGTCAGGAAACCCTCGTGCATCACCCATATTCTCACAAGTGCATCCGTACCACCTGATGGGTGCATACCCACCCTAGTAGCCCTAAGCCAATAAGAAGTCGGTCTTCATTTCTCTTCTTGAAAATGTTCTGCCTCCATGCAAAACAGACATATCACCCTAAGTTCCCAGTTCCACTTAAGGGCTCCCCCTCACTAAGTGGAATATTTGGCAAGATTTAAAAGCTGTTGATTGCCTCCCCCAGGCTTTGGCCCCTCCATTGCACAAGTGCTCTTTTCTTGGTTCGCTGTTCTTTCCCAGTAGGAGGTGTGGTCAGCCTACTCCTGACAGCAGACTGTGTTTCATGCCAGTGGTCTCTGTTTGCTCCAACTGTTGTTGACCAGCTTCCCCTGGCAGCTTGTGCAGTGCCTTCCAGCACTGTACTAACTACCATCTGGGGGCTGGTTACCATTCCGGGTCTCTAAATGCTGATCAATGGTATTCTGTGGTTTCTTGAGCAACAGGGTTTTGCCTCAGGCCTGGGGTGGGCATTCAAGAGCTTTCACAGAATCCTGTCTTGTTTTTGGAGCCTCATGGGTCACTTTGGTCAACAGCTCAGTGAGGGAAGGAACCAGTGACAAGGACCAGGGGTTGTCAGACTGATCAATTATTCACAGGCTTAAACTCTCTCCCCTATTATTCATGGCCTCTCTTGCCAGACAACACCCACTATTTGCTCAATAGGTTACAGTATGCTCATGAGGATTTTACTATTTTGAACCCATTTTGGTTTAGCCTCATGCTTAAGCCATTCCCTTCCCCCATCCCTTACCCCTCATTCATAACCTCTCACTTCTTTCTACTAGTCTGCATAGTTTACAGTTAGCCTGGTTAAGGACCGCATATGAGGGAGAATATGCAGTGTTTGGCTCTCTGTTCTTTTGAGAGATCGCTTAGTAGGATCTGCTCCAAATCAGACCATTTCCCCCTAAATTTCGATATGTCATTTTTCCTTTTCAGCTGAATAGAATTCCATGGTGTAAATATACCAGTTTTGATATCCATTCCTCCATGGAAGGGCATGTTGGTTGATTCCAATTCTTGGCTATTATGAATTGAGCTGCTGTAAACATAGTTGCACAAATGTCTCTCTCCTGAGAAGTGATATCTTGAGGGTAGATGCTTAGTAAAGGGATAGCTGGGTCCATTGGTAGCTCTATACCCATTCTGTTGATGAGTCTCCACAGTGATTTCCAAAGTGGTTGAACAAGCCTGCAGTCCCACCAACAGTGAATGAGGGTTTCTTTTTCCCCCGCATCCTCTTCAGCATTTTTTTTTTTTTATGATTGCCATTCTGACTGGAGTAAGGTGGAATCTCATTGTGGTTTTTATTTGCATTTCCCTGATGCTTAAGGATGCTGAACCTTTCTCAGGTGCGTAAAGGCCATGTGGGTTACTTCCTCTGTGAATTCTCTGTTGAGATCAGTGCCCTATTTTTTGAGGGAGCATTTTGAGTTTTTGTTATTAATTTTTTTGAGTTTTCTGTAGGTCCTGGAAATTAGGCCTCTGTCTGAGTTGTAGCAGGCAAAAATCATCTCCCAGTTTGAAGGTAGTCTATTGGCTCTGAGTACAGTGTTTTTGTCTGTACAGAAGCTTTTGAGTCTGATGAGGTCCCATTGGTTAAGTGACTGTTGTACTTCCTGGGTTACTGGGGATTTGCTCAGGAAGTTATTCCCTACTCCCATCTCATGTAGGGTTCCTCCTAATTTTTCTTGCAGGGTGTTTAGAGTTACATGGTTAATATTGAGGTCTCTGATCCATTTGAAGTTGATTTTAGTGCATGGTGAAAGGAGTGGATCTATTTTCATTTTTTTACATGTGTTTATCCAATTTTTCCAGCACCATTTGTTAAAGATGCCATCTTTAGCCCAGCATACATTGTTGGCACTCTTGTCAACAACCAAGTAGCTGAAGTTACTTGCATTAAAGGCTAGGTCTTCCATTCTATTCCGCTGGTCAGACTGTCCGTTTTTCTGCCAATGCCATGCTGTTTTAGTTACTATAGTTTAGTAGTATGCTTTAAAGTCAGGTATGGTGATACCTCCTGCGTAAATTCTTTTGCTCAGAATATTTTTAGCTATTCGAGTTCTTTTACCCTTTCAAATAAATTTTGAGATTATTTTTTCTATGTCTGTGAAGAAGGCGTTTGGGATTTTTATTGGCATTGGGTTGAATCTGTAGATTGCTTTTGGCAGGATTGTCATTTTTACTTTATTGATTCTCTCTATCCATAGCCCTTTCCATCTTGTCACATCCTACACTATTTCCTTCTTGAGTGTCTCAATCTTTTCCTTATGTAAGTCTTTCACTACCTTGGTTAGTGATATTCCAAGGTATTTGATTTTGTTTGAGGATATAGAGAATGGGACAGTTTCTCTGATGTCTTTTTCCGAATGTTTGTCTTCTGTATATAGAAAGGCTACTGATTTTGTTTGTTAATTTTGTATCCTGCCACTCTGCTGAAGGCATTGATCACCTTCAGGAGTTAACTGATACTGTTCTTTGGGTCTGATATATATAGGATCATGTCATCTGCAAAGAGGGATAGTTTAATTTCTTCCTGTATGATTTGTATCCCTTTTATGCTATTCTCCTGTCTTATCACTTGGGCTAGAACTTCAAGTACTATGTTAAAGAGCAGTGGTGAAAGTGGGCATCCCTATCTTGCTCCTGAATTATGAGGGAATTCCTTGAGTCATTCCCCATTGAGAATTATTTGTGCTTTAGGAGAACTGTATATTGTCTTTATCATGTTGAGGTACAGGCCGTGTATGCCTATTCTTTCCAGGGTTTTGAACATGAAGTGGTGTTGAATTTTGTCAAAGTCCTTCTCAGCATCTATTGAGATGACCATGTGGTTTTTGGGATTGAGTCTATTAATGTGGTGAAATATAATTATCAACATGTGTATGTTGAACCACCCCTGCAAAGCTGGGATGAAGCCAACTTGGTCAGGGTGAATAATAGTCTTGATGTGGCTTTGTATTCGGTTTTCTAGGACTTTGTTTAGGATTTTTGCATCCAAGTTAATCAGGGATATGGGACTGTAGTTTTCTTTTCTTGTTGCATCTTTGCCAGGTTTGGGAATTAGGCAGATGCTAGCTTCGTAGAAGGAGTTTGGGAGGCTACCCTCTTTTACTATGCCCCTAACAAGCTTCAAAAAGAGAGGTTTCAGTTCTATGATGAAGATTTGGTAGAATTAGGCTGAGAAACCATCTGGACCTGGGCTTTTCTCATTTGGGGAGGTTCTTAACTACCGATTCAATCTCTGTTATTGTGATAGGATTGTTTAGTATCTTTATCTGCTCTGGGCTGAGCTTTGGTAGTTGGTAGGTGTCCAGAAATTTATCCATTTTTTCCAGGTTCTCTAATTTTGTGGAGTAGAGGTTTTGGAAGTATGACCTGATGATACTTCCAATCTCTTCAGGGTCTGTTGTGATCTCACCCTTGTCATTTCTGATTTTGTTGATTTGGGCCTTCTCAGTTCTTCGTTTGATTAAATTGGCCAGG
>PVHP010032084.1:0-20713 GCA_004024765.1 Zapus hudsonius | reverse complement strand
GATTATTGGATTTTAATATTTTTGGAAATTTCATATGTGTTTTATGCATAAAGTTAGGATATAAGAATTCTGAGACTACCAGAAAGACTTCACTAAATTATTTAGGACTCAGATTCCTTCCATCCTTCTTCCCTACCAGCCTAAATTTCATCATGACATTGAAAACACAAGAAACCAACTGCTCAAAAGGGAGGTTGGAGTTGTCTCCCTCATAAAGTTGTGCATCTCTGTTTAAAGCCTATTGATCATGAATTAACAAGACCTGTCTACAATAAAATAGATAACACAACCTCCAAATGAGAACCTGGAGAAGTTCCTCACTAGGAAGTGGCAGGAGTTTCAAAGAAAGCCTAAACAGAGAAACAAAAGAAGCAGCTGCTTAATTTGAATCGGAAACTTTTGAAAGTTCTGTCCTTTGAACTACTAATAAATCAACTCAATATCTAAAAAAGAAATATAGAGATTGTTTGGAATATATGATCTTAAAGTTATTTATTAAATTACTGAGTGTTAATATGACATGTTAATTTTTTGGCAGATGATGTAAAAACTTTTTACAGAGAGGACTAGTGCTGCAGAGATGGCTCAGTGGATAAAGTGCTTGGTTCTCAAACTGGAGTGAGTACCTAGGATCAATTCTTCTCAGACTCCATGTAAAAAGCTAGAAGCTGTGGTGGTCTTCTGTAATCCAAGAATGCTATCAGTGAGATAACCCAAAGAGAAGCAGAGAGGAGACAGGAAAATTTCCAAAAGTTTGTGGCTACAAGCACAGCAAAGAACAAGAAAGCTTACAATCTCAATAGCAAATCTGTCCTTTGACCTCAGTGCAGGTGCACCCACACAGACACTAAAAAGAGGGTAGGTAGAAATAGAACTGCACATTGCCTCTTAAAGAGAAACTAGTAATAATATCCACAAACCCTGTGTCTCAGATGGATCTAGAGAAATTCATTCTAATTCACCAAGAAATATGAAGTATTTGATGACATGCATAATATTTATTTAATCACTAAAGTGGAACTTCTCTAGATGACATCAATAAGAGTGGAAGGTAGGAGAGGAGTCTGTAAAGAGATTTTCTCTAATCCTAGGCTAAGCCTGAGGAGGTGGCTATTTCCATCATCAATCAGAGTGGAGAGAGGTCTGTCGGAGAGGAATAAACACTGGAACCTACCAGTTTCTTATGCTCTGCTAATATCTTTGATTCTAGAAATGTCCTACAAGAGAATCTGGCAAACAACAAACTCAAAGAACCTGGAGGAGAAAATTCCAGCAGGAGAAAAAAGAAGCTGCAGGCCAGCATGTTGGCTCACAGCAGAAGATAAGTAAGTCTCCACCAGTATGCTGCTATTTTCATGCCTTCCCATCAAGGCACAGATGCATAATTCATGTGATCCTTGACAATTCACAGCAATGCTGGGAAGGACCACCTTGAAAAATATTTGCAACTTTGTGGGACCCTGCTAAAAGGGGCATGGAGGATGTAGGGTTTTGCTGAGTCTGGCAGGCTTCTGGGACTGTCTCCTTCTGATAAGGAAGTTGAGGCAAAGTCTGAGGACCCCTATAAATCTTAGCAATCCTGAAAACTCCAGCCCCAGACAGGCCACAGCTGTGCCCTGAGATAAGCAGGCAATTCAAGGCCTAAACTTAGTCCAGCTGCAATAACAAACCTAAACAATAAGGTTACGTTACCCCTGCTGACATCACCATTCTATACATGTCTGTATACATGTATAGAGTCATGTAGCCCCCTCAATTTATCTATGCAAAATAGGTAGCCAAAGGATACTAGCCCCTACCAATCAAACTCATGAGATGCTCACAGATCTTGCCCTTACCAATCCCCTTGCTTTCTATGTTTCTACTTCTGACTTTCCTCTATATAAACAACTGCTATGTATATGATAAACGAGAACTGCCCACTGCCGCGTTCTCCCGGGCGACTATGCCTGTTGGCTCACAGCTATTCCAAGCCTCTGCTCACCAAGCCCTGTGGGCGAACAGGGAGTTGATGCGTGCTGCAACTCCCTAACTAACCCATGGACCCAGACAACTTGGCAAAACTAACATAGTGTATAAGCTTTATGGTCTTTCTTTGTGTTTTGTTTTGTTTTGTTTGTTTGTTTGGAGGGGTGATATCATCTTCAGAACATATTTCTTAAAGATTTCCTTCCTTATCTTTCAAAACTAAATGATCCACCTATATACTTTTATAGAACAATATTCCTAAATTTACCCTAGTATTTAACTGAGAACTTGGTTATTTCCACAATGTAGAACAATATCCCTGAAGACCTGGTGTCTACTTTGCTCCAATTAGGTGCCAAATACATATGTTCTCAATAAGTAAATGACTAATAGTTCTATGCCTATGTCATTTTCTCATTTTGAAGAAAATAAATGAACCACATATAAAATGAATATGATTCCCAATCCAAGTAGATATGAAAGATGTACTCAGGGTTAAACTAATGAAAGTCAAAGACCTCATAAGGTAAACATTTTAAAAGAAATGATTATATGAGAAAAAATCATTTTTATGCCATGTTATTTTAATTTCTTAAAAGTAATACAGGGGTTGGAAAGATTCTCAGTGGTCAAGGTGCTTGCATGAAAAACCTAATGACCCGGGTTCACTTCTGTGCATCTGGAAATCCTCTGCAGCATCTCAAGGCCCCAGTGTACCCAGTCTCTCTATCTCTCTGCTCTCTCTGCATGTAAATAAATTTTAAAAAAATTTAAAGAAATATAGAAGAAAATCCATGTTTATGGAGAATGCAAGAGCTCAATAGAAAAAGTAATAAGAATATGAGTATAAGAAAAACAACAATTAGAAATTATGTTATTTAAGACATCTAATAATTTTCTAGAATGAATACATAGTGAATAAAATTAATCTTTTTAGATTTCTTTTTTTTAAGTATTTTTTTATTTTATTTATTCATTTTCAAGGGGAGAGAGAGAGAGAGAGAGAGAGAGAGAGAGAGAGAGAGAGAGAGCGAGCGAGCAAGCACCAGGGCCACACCTTGTGGGTCTGGCTTATGTGGGTCCTGGGGAGTTGAACCCGGGGCCTTAGGCACTGGAGGAGAGTGCCTTAACCACTGAGTAATCTCTCCAGCCCTCTTTTTAGATTTCAACTGAGATATCTGTTGATGAATAATTGATCCAAAGGACAAAATGGTTACTAAATTTTCTGCTGATTGAGATGAAAATGAAAGTTGGAGGAAACTCAAATTAGTCAATAAAATACATGAACATGTGTGGAGCCATAGGTTGAAGTTATATGAGCTGTCATTCTGAGACAACATATATGATGTGACAAAAGTACAGCTAGGTAGAAAACCCATAGAAGAAAAGAGATTGGCATCAACTTACAGAAGGTTCTCTCCATGCCATACTTATTCCAGGGGAGAAACAGAAGTTTAATAACTAAAAGGAACATGAAGGGATATTGGTAAATTTAATTTGGGACAATGGAATATCAAAGCTTCTGTATGGCAGGTCCATAAACATTTTACAGTAAAAGGTAGGAAGTCCTTCTTCTTTCCAAAAGTCATAAAGGTAGAACAGGAATCTGGTAGATAAATGGTGTGTGTGTGTGTGTGTGTGTGTGTGTGTGTGTGTGTGTGTGTGTGTGTTGGTTGAAAGGCACTAAGGGGATTTTTAAGAACGATTTTTAGTTTGGATTTTCCCCACCAGTCTCCCTACCATGCCAGTATCACATACTATAAAAGATGTTTTTGAGATGTAAAGCAGATATCTTATTGGTAGTTGTTGTTGTCTTTGAACTATAAATTGAAAGGAATTATGGATACAATATATATATATATATATATATATATATATTTTTTTTTTTTCCTGAGTGACATGCACCTGTTTAACCGGTCTTTCAGATATCCATTGACTAGTAGAGGACAGTGGGCATAGAAATTTGTCAAAGTGATGGCAAAGTGACCAATTAAACTCTAAGTAAACCTGACAGATGAATTGAAAGACTGTAAAAGGGGATGGAAGGAATTGGGTGAGGCTATAATTGGAGGGTGGTGTAGCTTATAAAATAAGCTAAAACCAGTAATGAATCAATACAATAAAATACTTAATTTCATAAAGTAAGAAGATGTGGGCTTTGCCTGGTAGGAGGGGCAGTGAATAGAATGGGAGGAAGCCTAACCCCAAGAAAAATTGTTCAGGCATGCAACTCCCTGTCCTAGTCATTGGTTCCTTCCCACACTGAGCTGTTGATTAAAGAGACTCACGAGATCCCCAAAACAGGACAGGTTTTTGTCAGAGCTCTTAAATACCTGCCGCAGGACAAAGGTAAGGACCTGTTGCTTAAATACCACAGACACAATACTGAGACACCCTGCTAGTTCCAGAATGGTAACTAGCTCCCAGAAGGTATCATGTGTAGCATGTGTAATGCTGGAAGGCATTACATGAGCTGCCGGGGGAAATTGGACAATGATATTTGGAAAAGCCAAGACCACTGATATACAACACTAACTGATGTCACGAGAATGCTGAACACACTGCTATATGTAATAGACTAGCAAGTCAAGAAGAGCTTATCTGTGCAATAGTGGTGCTAAACCTAGGTGGGTAATCAATGGCTTACTGATTGGCTAAGAGATCTGCTCAGTGACAAGGAACCCTTAACTGAAACGGGGATCCATGGCAAAAATTCTATGGGGAATAAGAACCCAGGCTCCAAGGGGAAATTCCCACTACCAGATATCTATATAAGAGAGGCTACATCCATTAGAATCTTGACAAATTGGCAATGTTTGTCTCATTTAACCTATACTGATCCCACTCTCCTATGGAGATTCTGTTTGTCTTTTTCAAAAGGCAGAAAGATCCCTGGACAACCCAATTAGACCAATAAGACAGGGGATTATGGCTGACATCCTGGCAGGAGATGAAACACCCCTGGCCTATCATATAGGGCTCAAATAAAATCTATAACAAGAGTCCAGTTACCACAGCAAGTCAGATAAGCCATAAAGTCAATGGAGACAGACATCAAGGATACCCATCACAGAAGAAGCAGAAGTTCAGAGACATTTAAGATCTCAATAATAAAACAGACTTAAAACTCACCCACCATGACTCAGCGAACTCAGCAGAAGAGGGGGCAGAAAGATTGTAAAAAGCCATGGTGGAGAAGAATATCCAGAGACACCTCCCTACTCAGCAACAAAACACAAAGGGAAAAAATGGACACCTCTTATGCAATTCAAAACCCCCTACCCCGTGGACTGATCCAGTATGCCCACGGAGGAGGGAACCCCAGTGGTTGGGGTCGAGAGGAGGGAATTGGGGGTACCAAAACAAGATTTGCTCATATTAAGGGTCACATTCCTGACTTTTGGGCTGTCCTACTAGCAACACCAGGCTTTGTAGTTCAGGAAGATCATGAATCCATCCGCTGCCTGATTTCAATGAGTAATAATGTATCTAATTATTGGGAATAAAAATTTTAAATTTAATTATTTTCATAATTCAATTTGTAATAACTTCTCTTTGTTCTCTGTAGGTATTACTTATCCGTCTTCTTCTATTTATATGTTGGTTTAAATACAGCATAGCTAATTTTTTTAAAGTCTGAATATATTTACTTGGAGGAAAAACACCCAACATGTATTTAAATATTCCCTTTAAAGTCAAATCAGGAAAATATAATTAAATAATATCTCTATTCATTCATTTTCAGGCATGTAACACTTTGACTCTTTTATGATTTCTGAAATTTGCTTGTAAAATGAAAAAAGTAAAAGTTTTGAGTTTGAAAATAGTACACATATGCTTTTCACTAAACAAAATGTTTACTTAAGTAACAAAAAGTTACTTAAATGTTACCTGTTTAACTCCCTTCAAAAGTGTTTTTTGGGGGAAGCTGGGGGTTTTTTGGACATTATAGAACAGGTTTTATTGAAATATTTTGTGTCGTGTTTTTAGAAAGTAACTCTTTTCTATATAATTCAACATTTTTCTTCCCAAATGGTAATTTTATGAAAGTAGAAAGATCACTCTGGAAATCACTATAGTGTTATCTCTGCATCTCAACCAAGTCCAAAGGCATTTGGAAGTTTGTTACACATAAGAATGTCATATCCCATTATACCTACTTCCCAAATGAGATATGAGATCCTTTGAAGTTTTTTTTTTGGGGGGGGGGGCTTTTTGATAAAATGCTTTCATTATTCCTCAGAACCATAAGCATAAATAAGTATATCAACATAATCATCAGGTAAAATGCATTACTTCTCTTTGTCACAGAATCTGGTTTCCATTAGTATTCATGAGTATATGTGTGTGTGTGTGTTGTAGAGAAAATATTTCTAAAGAAATAAAAAAACACTATAAAGAGATAAAGTGTATATTTCCCACATAAAATTTATATTCTAAGATCTGTTCCTAAATGTACCCATTTTCTATTTATCTTTCTGGGTTTGACTTATTTTGTTTAGCGTAATAATTTCAGCTGGGTGAGGTGGTAAACACCTTTAATCCCAGCATTGGGTGGTAGAGGTAGGAGGGTCTCTGTGAGTTTGAGTCCAGTCTAGAAAAGAGTGAATTCCAGGTCAGCCTGGGCTAGAGTGAAAAATCTACCTTAAAATTAATTAATTAAAATAATTTCATCATGCTTTACAACTTTCATGATTTGGGCTTATTTTTATGAGTAAACATATTTCTCAGGTCAGAGGTGTAATGCCTGGGCTAAGATGTTAAAAAGCATTAAATGTGACAAATATCACTGTGATTTAGTTTTTGTTAGGAATTGTTTTCCTTCTGACATAATTCTTAAGTTTTCCAATGAATTAAAGTAGCAAAATCGTAGGATGAAAGTTTACACACAACAACTTGCTTCTTTCCACTGTGCTCCTCACTTCAAATGTGAACTTTCCCAGGTGATTATACTGGCTGCATATTGAGTTATGTGTCCTTATACTTTGGACTCATCCTGTCATACACTTAGTAATGAATTAATATCAAGATGGGTTTTCATCTTTGAAAAATGAACTGTGATTTTTTAATAAAAAATAAATTGGGTACTATTTATTATATTTGACAAGCTACTAAGCCACATATTTAGTGATGTCCCAGATAGAGAGAATTTAGTGTTGTGTTTTGTTTTGTTTTAAATATATGAATCCTTAGTGAATTCTTGGAATTTAGCACTGTTTGCAATGATAAAACATGGGTTCATTAAAGGAGTGTCCTCCAACTGAATCCAGCAATATATTAATATTAATTAACTAATGTTCCATTTTCCTTAGTGTATTGGACATATTGTATAAATTACATTATTGAACAATTAGCTTAATGTGTTTCTAACAAAATACAAAAACTATTTTATTCTCTAAAGACTATTATATTATATTTTATCACATTGTTTCTATAATAGACATGGAATAAAACAATGAAGAATTTGCTGATGCCATAAAGCATAAACATATCGATATAATTATCAGGTAAAATTAATTACTTCACTTTGTCACAATACCTTGTTTCCATTTTTAAATGGAAATATTTTTTAAAACGTATTGAATAGTCAATTATTTTCTAACCATTCTCTTGCAATCATGCAAGAAGTAAGACCATTATAAAACATTCTAGAAATTAAGGTATCTGACATCCTATAGAAAACCATCTAGTCTGGCTTATTTGCTGCTAAATATATATATTTTATTTTATTTATTTTGTTAGTATGCAAATAAATAGATTTTACTATGCTATTTTCAAGTTTTGTTTCCTTCCTTTCCCCTTTCTCCTCCACTCCATCTACACCCTCCACCTGAGCCTTCTTTCTGCTTCATACTACCATGTTTCCAATTCTATTCCCGCCTTCTTGTCACCACTAGTTACCCTCTTGTGGTCTGCTAACTAGAATCATGTCCCATACTTACTCTCACACTCTGGTATTTTCACACACACACTTACATTAAAAGTAAAGATCCAGGGGATGTGGAGATGGCTCAGTGATTATGGTGCTTGCCTCCAGAGCCTACTGACCTGGCTTCAATTTCCCAGTATAAACATAAGCGAGATGCACAAAGTGACACATGCATCTGGAGTTCATTTGCAGTGGCTCAAGGCCCTGGTGCACCAATATATTCTCTCTGTCTCCTCTCTCTCTCTCTCTCTCTCTCTCTCTCTCTCTCTCTCTCTCTCTCTCTCTCTCTCTCTCTCTCTCTCTCCCCCTCCCTCTCTCTTTTCCTTACATATAAATAAAAATAAATATTTTTTAAAGTAAAGATCAAAAAATGAATTGAAGCATACAATTTGTGTCTTTCCTAACTTGGGTTATTGTACTTACTATAATTCTTTACTAGCTAGTAAATGGAATCAACCTAAATATCCATAAATTGATGACTGCATAAAGAAAATGTGGCACATATACACAATTGAATTTTACTCATGTAGCTCTAAAGAGAAAATGAAGTTATGAATGGTTTTAAGTATATACTTTTTAAAATGATCCATAAGTGAGAACCACCAAATGCCCTGACATTTTCCTTTTCAGTGAAGGATTGATAGATAGCAAATACTAAGTTAAATTTAAAAAAAAAAATGAGGAATTTTGTACATTTTCCAGGTCGGAGGAATACAGCATAAGATTAACTAGGAGATCTAATGCTACACAGAGGAACAGGCACTGTCCACATTATGCCACAGGATTTAATAGAACTCCAAGTATAAAGCAGAACCTTAAAGAATATAGGCAAGAGTACTGAATGACATGACATAACTAACAGAGCAGTGTGCTTCCCTTACATATTGCTGTAAGATTTTCACTTATTGATTGCTTCTGCACTACACTGTCTTCTAGTTCATTCCTAATAATCCCAGAGGATGCTTGATCAGACATTGAAAGCCTGTGCCCTACTGATGTTACTATTCTGCTGTCACAAAAATGGCCTCAGAACCTTGAACATTTTGTTTTCTCTTGATGAGGGTGATAAGAAAAAAGCTTTTCTATTACCCTGACTGTGTTTTGAAGGCCACAAAACACAAGATGCTTTGGCTCTCCTGCTAAATCAAAACAACTTTAAAAGGGATACAGGAAAACCTTTAAACAGACTGGAAATGAAAAGAATCCATAGTTACTTTACAAGGCCAAGGTCTGAATATACCAAATGAAAAATAAGTAACAAAATAACGATAAAGGGAAAGAGAAAGCTAACCCAGAGAGAAAATGGCTATATCATATGTATGTGGCAATTAGATTTGGTTGGTGAAATGCTCAGGATTTGAAAGGTGCTACATATTTTATTTTGCTATGAAAGTGATCATTGCAACTAGAGACCAAATTAGCCTTCCTGGAAGTGTCTCTCCTTCCACTCAAATTAAATCTGTGACAGTGGATAGGGAAAGTGCTAATGCTTTGTTCTCTAGGCATGCCATCAATTAGCTAAAAGCATTTTGCAAATTTACCTGGAATGTCACACATAAATGACCCTTATCATCAGTAACATCTATCCTATAAAAATGAAAGTTTCTTCTGACCAAAACTCTTTGGCCACTAGGAAGCTTCTTAGAAGAGAGATTATATCAAGTTCTACTGTGTATTCCCTAAATGTTTAGTGGAGTCCTTGCAAGGGAAAAGTGTTTTTGTTCAACGAATGAACAAATGACTCTTCTTGCCAAACTTGTGTTTGATATGCCTTAGTAAATTCAATCCTCTTCCTTTCATTCTACTCCATACTAATAATAATGAAAAATTACCCAGACTCACTTCTCCAAAATAGCCTTCAGACCATATGTCTCACCTTCAAGTCACATATTTCAAATATTCAGAATTAAGCATGTGTACATCCAGACTAGGAATGATGGGGGATATAAAAAATATTCCAGCAGGCAGTGAAGGTTTTACTGGGTAGTTAGTCTATCATATTTTAAATAAAGAAATTCAAATTTATAAATGCACATATGTTTGCAGAATCTTGATGTCAGAGTTAACAGTCCATAATATTTTCAACTTTATTATAAAATGACCATGAGATCAATAATGCTATAGGCAAAGACCATCAAATCTAATTGGGAAGAAAGTATACAAAAATCCATGGAATGTGAAAAAGCAGGGAAATATTAAGCAGCCTAGGAGTTGTAGCACAAGATAATTAAAGGCTTTAAAAAAGAACTCTAACAAGAATAAGAGCTTAAGAAATAACAAGATTTGGTTGAGCTATGATAAAAGTATTCCCCATGGAGAAAAACAGTCCTCAAGAGAAGCAAAGGTGTCCATCATTGCATTTTCCTGTTTCTGATATTGACTTTAGTCTATTCTAGAAATCACAAATTTTCTTTTCCTGCATTACCAATTATGAAAGCCTCAACATCTTCCTGTCCATTCTTATGCTCTAAAGAAGTTTCTGATATCTTCCAACTTTGTGTTTAAACTGACTTTTAAAAGCTAGACATGACCTAGCAATAATGCAGCCAAGCATATACCTTCTAAAAAGGAAGAAAGATGAAGATTACTTTCTCCAAAACACATAGTGTCATAGGTGTTTGGAAATCCATCGAAGAGGAAATGTGAATAAAGGAAAAAATGGGTTGCTTGAAACTTTCTCTTGTCATAATAATTATCATTTTGACATTATATGATGATAATTATATCTGTCTCCACCAGTTACACACAAATATTTCTTTCCTGGACTCAGGTATTCTTCCATCAATATTCAAAATCAAAGATAAATGTTCCAAAGCCTTATGCTTTCCATTTCTCATATGACTTCACTTTCTCCAAAGTTTCTCTTTACATAAACCCTGCAGATTAATATTTTGAGTTAACCATCTGTTCACCTCATTTGTTAAGTTCAAAATAAAATAATTAAATTATCCAATTACCTGCATATGCAGATGATTCTCCATGTTATTACCTAAAGATTTTTTCCTTTCTGTCTGCCTTATAATTCTTGAAAGTATATAATTTATTGAATTGGGAATTTCACTTATTTTATTAACTAGCAATCTCTTCCCTTAGTTCTGATGTATTTTTACTTTTTCTTTGTACCTTAACTGAATGTGAATTTAAAAAAAAATGAAATATTTGTCTACAGAGCCTCTACTGAAAAGCTGTCAACACTGATCATGCTTACATAGACATTTTGAGGCAATTACATAAGCAATCAGAGATTATGTTTCCAAACTAATGTTGCCGAATATTGGCAAGGAATGGCCTTGTACAACAATAAGCAGACTTTAATCTATAGCCTACTCCAAAAACCTCAGCAACACCACCAGGATAGTCCAGTAAACAATCATAGAAACCAGATGTCTAACCCAAATACCACTAACCTTAGATGATTTTTTATTAACTAAAAATACATTAAGAACTGATTTTGAGAATTTTTACTATTGGCAATGAGCATTGTAAAGGCCCTGAAAAGTGAAACATAGACTTTATAAAAGAAGAAACAACTCACATAATTAAACTTCTAATGAAACCATGATAGCCTTAGGTATATGTCAAGTCATAAACGAACTGAAAAGTTCCCGTTCTATTTTCATTCACTGTTTGGGAATATTTTATGAATGATTCAGTGGTCAACTGAATATCTCCTAGAGTCCACCTCTTTGTTTCAATGTTGAATCTGACAAACATATGTGAAGCTTTGATACTGAATATATCAGGAAATTATTTTTAAAAAATCAATTATTCTAAGCCAATTTATATGCAACCTGAACATGTTGAATGTGATTCATACTGATTTGAAATTTCTGGTAATATTTATTAATCTTATAGCATACAAATACTCTTGCAAAATATGTAAAATACCTTGATTCTCAAATGTCATCAACTGCGTAGTAGAGAGTTTATGCACTGTATTATCTTTCTAAAATTCAAAGGCATTTGAATTTTAAGGTTCATTTGGTCACATGGCATTTGGACATATATTAATATTGTAATATATGTGGCAGTATGTACTTTTCAAGCCATTTTTACTTACATGTCTCTCTAAGGTCTTCAGAGTGCTGAATATCATAAATACTCTCAGATTAAAAATTGGGATGCAATACAGTTTAGTGGACTCTCTGGGATTATAAAGGCTGGTCTTTAAACCATCACTGAATGAAAACCTAGTCAATTGAATGAACTTATTAAAATTTCTAGTGTTGAGCATACACTGTTTCTGGGGTTATCTTCTTTGTCTGACTCATTATCTAAAGTTCTTTATTCAGTACTAGAGGAATAAAGCTATTTATGAAGTACCAGGTAATTTGTCTAATGTTGTTAAACATTAATGAGTGTAAAATATGGGTCTAAGAATTGCAGTGGTTTGAATCAAATGTCCACCATAAACTCGTGTGTTTAGAATGACTGAATGGCAATTTGGGAGGTGGAACCTTGCTAGAGGAAGCAAGTTTCTGGGGGCAGGCTTAGGGGTGTTTTAGCTAGCTCCACCTTACCGGATTTGCCTTATTTTCATGCTGCAATTTTCCAACTACTAAGCAGAGGTGATGTTCAGGCTCTGCTCAAGCCATGCTTTTCTCTGCCATCATGAAACTTTCCCTTGAGACTGTAACTTTCCTCCTATGAGCTGCTTTTGTTTGGATGCTTTATTCTAGCAATGTGAAAGAAGCTATAACAGTCCCTCTTTTTCCAACACACATTTTGTTATTTAACTTCTTATTTTCAGTTCTATTTTATGTGAAAATAAAAAAAGTACACACCACAGAAATCACAAAGAATAGAAGACTCCAAATGTGTGCCTTCTGGCCATCAACTGATAGACTTTTAATAATGGTCTCTAATAAGATGCTTTTGGACAGGTGCTTTATCCCGACAAGGAAAAGGTAACAGCAATGAATAGGTGAAATTCATTTGGTTGTCATTGTGTTACATTATTGCTAACTCTCACACATTATTCAAATTTTCTGACTACTTACTGTAATCCTTCTTTACAAACACTTCCTGTGTATTTAAAAGTCAAACCTGAAGAGCCGGGCGTGGTGGCGCACGCCTTTAATCCCAGCACTCGAGAGGCAGAGGTAGGAGGATCACCATGAGTTCAAGGCCACCCTGAGACTACAGAGTGAATTCCAGGTCAGCCTGGGCTAGAGTGAGACCCTACCTTGAAAAACAAAAAAAAAAAAAAAAAAAAAAAAAGTCAAACCTGAAACTAAATCTTAAAAGGCAATTTATTTCCCTTTCTGAAATTAATATATGATTACTTTTAAGAAAATTTTATGTGCCTCACTGTTGTAGTTTGAATATATGTCCCCATAGATTCAAGGGTTTTGCTTAAGCTTGTAACTTGGATCTCTGCCTGGCTGGAGAAGGTGTAACCAGGGATGGATCTGGGAGTCCAGATTGTGAGCTTTTATCTAAATCTGTCTCATATCTATCATTTAACTGCCTATATGTTCCACAATATTTCATTTAATATCTTCAGCAGAGAAAATTCTTTTTTAAAAAAAATCTCCTTATTATGAATAAGTATGTACATTGTATAAGCAAAAATTGTGGAGGTATCCCCATTTCCCTCCTCTCTGTCCCCTACCTCTGGGGTCCTTCCTCAGTGCACATACTGTATCTATCCACAGGCTAGGGGTTATGAACTGCACCAGAGGTAGCCAGTTTTTCTTTTTTTTCCTTCCCCCTTTGTGCGTTGTTGCTGAGGAGGACAGTGTCTCTGGATATTCTCTCCCACCATGGTTCTTACTTTCTTTCTGCCCCCTCTTCTGCTCAGTTCCCTGAGTCATAGTGGGTGAGTTTTGAGTCTGCTTTCTTGTTGAGATATTAAGTATCTCTGGATCTTTATCCTGGGTTGTATTGGGTATCATTGGTGTTTGTCTCCATTGACCTTTCATGGGTTATCAAACTTGCTCTGGTGATTAGTTTACTGTTTGTCTCATCACTTTCTCATAGGTTTCATTTGGGCCCTTTGTGAAGGCTAGGTGTGGTTTGCCTCTACTGCCAGGATGTCAGCCATCATCCACCTTGTTGGTGGAATTGAGTTGTCTCCAGCTCTCTCAATGCCTTCTGAAAAATACAAACAGAATCTCCTTCAGAGAGTGAGATCAATATAGGTTAAATGAGACAATAGTGCTGTTTTGGCTAGCTCCTAATGGGTATAGCCTCTCTGTAGCTCTCTTGTAATGGGGATTTTCCCTAGGGAGCCCGAGATCTTGGTCCCCATAGGATTTTGCCGTGGATCCCAGTTCAGTTTAGGGTTCTTTTCTAATTATTCGATCTTCATTCATTCTTTTGCCCTTATCTGCTTGCTTACTGTATATATTTGCATATACCTAAATGCAAAAGTCTGGCCCCCAAAATATTTGAGTGTACATTCTTTAAGTAAAGTAGATTTAGCATTTACAAAGAACTTTCAAGTGAGTGGAGAGAACAAGCCCCCAAGATGATTGAGTTTCAGGGTGTCAGAAGATGGGAAACTGAGGTTGGCTGAAACTACTGAGTAAAAGTTACTAACCCAACTGGGACTATTTTGACCATAGTTCTAACAATTATATAAAACTTTTTTAAAAGTTAAGGAAAAAATTGATCCCTAAGAAAATCTCCAGGCCAGTCAACCATATTGACATAGGCTGACTTAATCTAGAGAGGAAAGAGCAAAGCTATTTTCGAACAAACAAACATAGCACAATGGAAAACCATCCAAACAAGTATCCCTGAAGCATCTCTTTAGTGAATGTCTTCATTTCAGCAAGACATGGAGAAAGTGCTGCTTATGGCCCTAGGCTCTGAGCCCTGCTTCTCAGCAGGTCCCGGCATTGCTTGCCTGAAGAAATGGGGTAATTTGATTCTAAATGTACAGGGGCACATATTTATGAGAGGAAAATAAAATTGTCTGAATTTTGTAAATGGAAATTTTCAAATGTTTAGCCATTGTCTAGCACTGGTTTCTGACTGCCCTGCAGAAGAGCTGTTAGAGAAATCATTTAAGCTCTGCTGGGTGAAGAAGTTTGTGTGTCCATTAGTATAGAGTCCCTAATTGCATTTTTCAAGAGTAAGTACTTGAAGGAAAGGTGCTACATGCCCAATAACTGAGAAAAGAGCCACAGAGATAACTGATCCGATGGATTAACATCTCAAAAACCTCCATCCAAGAGACCTTCCTCCTACCAAGAGAAAGTTGTCAGTTATGCTGACCCAGAATTCTCCAGTCTGTACAAATGCATAAATAATGAGTAACACATTGACAGTAGTAATGTCAGACACTAAATGTAGATCTATTATGTAGCTACATACATATGTATTATTTATAGTGCCCTTATGTGACTATATCAAATATGAAAATTAAATAGGGAAAGTCTATGCTTCTGAGTAACAGGCTGAGAATGAAAGTATAAAGTATGACTTTTGGAGAAATGAATCATTCTACAGCAGCAAGAAAACGGAATTGAGAATATAAATTATGGCCATCCTATGAATAAGCCAAGAATTAAAATGCTCCAAAATTCATATCACTGAACTTATCCAAACAGAACCATGGTGAGGGTAATCTGAGTCAATGAAGTCATTCTACTCCCATTTAATGAAAAATTGCTAACACCATGGTCATTGCCAATCTTGGCCTTTGTGATTGCACTTGCTCTTGTTACTCCTGCACCTCTGATTGGTCTTTTAATAGCACCTCTTCTGTTCCTGGATCTGAGATGTTTGCCTGGGATTACACTTTCTGGTCACTTTTTTTTTAACTGATCACCTTCCCCGAGCTTGCTTGAGTTTGTCAATCCCATGATTTGAAACCTAGATTTATGATAACAGCCTCCAGATGAGCCTTCCAGCTTCCTTGACCTCAACCCTAGGAGACTCACTTATTCTGTGAGTCTCATTACCATTGTCTTTCCTTCCTTCTAATTTGCTCCTATCATAAGTCCTAATTTATTAAATAACAGTTGCCTACAAGTAAATATCATTTTCCAAAGAGATATTCTATTCATTGAATAATTTTGTGCATACTAAGACACATTTTTCTCAACGTCTGCTACAAACTCCTTATGTAAGGCCTAATATTCTCATGTACCTTTCACAGGCAACCTCTTTTCAACAGCATGTTTGTACATAACCTCCTGTTTCCCTATGCCACAACTTTATAAGTTGTGAATACCCTCCTAATAACTATAAAAAATCCAAACTCTTTAAAAGGATCACTCTCTGGCCCAAGTCAGTCCTTCCTCCCCATTTCACCCAACTCTTTAGACCAGCCCTCTCACGCTGAGCACAGTGGGTTTTCCCATCTAGCCCTGACTTATTCATGGTGCACTGAGGATCTGAGATGTGTTTCCATCTGCTTTCTCCTTGAAGGAAGCCCATCTATTGTTCAATTTTCATATTGAATGCTATCACCTTCCCTGTCACCCACTGTTCCTAGATTCCCTCAATAGTTACTATTAGCAATGGAAGCATTTGCCTGCCTCTTCATGTTCTTTTCTACTCTAAGATTGTCTATGGAAAAGATAGAATATCATATAATTATTATATATCTAACTTCTCAATGAGTACTGAATATCATACATTACACATGAAACCAAAAAATTTAGACATATGTTAAAAATGTCCAAAAACTCCAAATAATAAGGTAAATCAGATGAAACAAAATCACTGTGTCTTAGTCTATATAATTATCTCAATGCTTTGCTCAGCCGCAATTTCTCCTCTATAAAAACACAATATCTTCTTCAGTTTTTCTCTGCATTTTCTTCCTGTATTTCATAATTCAGTGCCTCAGAGTTGTTTTATTTAAGCAAGTTTTATAGAGAATTATATTTATTTAAGACTTACTATTATAAAGATATAACTCTCTCAAAATAATATACATATTCACTAAACCCAAGAAGAAATTATAACTTATAAAAACTACTATAAAATTATAAAATCTATAAAATTATATTGATTGTATGGTTCATATAATAATATATAAGAATACACTGGGGTATATGTATACATATACAAATGTACACATATGGATTGCAAAATAAATATATTTGTTGGTTAAATACAATTTAACCTATCAAACATAAAATTTATTTATAACATTCTAGTAATTTAATCAATGTGATATTGCTAGAGAGATGGCTTAATGGATTTCTAGAAGAGAATAGAGAACACAAAATTTATCTAGTCTTACATAATAATTCATAACTGAATAGGATTTGCAGGGCAGTTGTTAAAAATGACTTTGTTGATATATTTTGTTAGGAAAATAGATTATCCATAAGATTAAAATGATATGACCAGAATACAATGTACTCAAAACTAATTTCTTAAACAATTCATGCCCTAAATAAAAATGGCAGAAAGAGCTTGGAAATGAGAAGTTAATAGATTGCCTGCATTCATGTTTTACACACTGTTCTGAATGCTGTGCAGACATCAATTTTATCAACAACCCTACTATTCTGTGAGAAAGATAGATAAAATTAGTATTGTCATTATTGTATTTACAGAGCAGGCAATTATGCTAGAGAGAGGTTTACAAAAATGCTAAGGTTAGCAGTTTATAAAGGATAGATTCAGAATTTAAAATCAATCTCTTTTCTCGGGTTTCTAAAGAAGGCTGCTCATTGTGCGAGATATTAGACTTTCTTTAAAAGAAAAATATGAACAAAATGCATAACAAAAATAAGTACCAATTCAATTGTAGACACCTTTAAAATACAATTAACTTGATATTTTTTAAAAAGAACTACTAAGAGAGAAAACATTTGCTGCACAGTTGATCTGTAATTAATATTCTAAAACTATATTTAAATAAGAAGTAGGTATATCACCTCCTCAGAAAGTAGATATAGTATAGAAACTTGTAATTATATTTTATTTTTTAAGTTTTATCTAATTGTCAAAGATTAGATACAGTGACTGAGCAAATACTGTGCTTATATTCCCATTTCCCTCCCCCTGTCCTCAATCCACTGGGTATCCTCCTCAGTGGGTACACTAGATTAATACATGTGGCAAGAGGTTATGGATATAGCACGGGAGGCATCAAGGTTGCCCCCTCTTTATGTATTGTAGCTGAGGGGGTAATTTCTCTGGGTAATCTCTCCCACCATGGCTCCTACAATCTTTCCACCCCAAGATTTGACTACTGTAAAGAAAAGATTAAATGACCTACCGGTTTCCTCATATGAGTTACTTTTACATGGCTGTGTCCAGAATACCTGAATAAAACCACTTAAAAGAGGAAAGATTTATTTGGCTCATGGCTTTAGAGAATTTCAACTGATCAGGGAGGGGAAGGTGTGGAAAGGTGGCTCATTCCATGCCACCAGGAGCATAAGCAGCTATTCATATGCAGTGGCCCAGAAAACAAAGCATATGAAACTAGAATCCAGGCTAAAACCTTCCCAACTATGAGTGGCCTACTTTCACCAGCAAGACCCAACCCCAGAAACAGTCACCACCAGCTGGGGAAGAGAAACACATGAATCTGGGGGGATGATTTTAGAATCATGCCATGACATTATATTCTTGGGGTATACTCCTTCCTAGAGTGGTCACTAGCACATAAAACAGTGCATCTATCAAATGAGAACTGGATAAATAAACAGAAGCATATTTAAATGAAGAACTACATCAGGGTCACTAGGACCAAAGAAACCTTAAACATGCTTTTAATTAAAACAACAGTTATGCATAAATACATATACAGACATAATGAAATATAGGTAAATTTATAAATCCCATGAAACAATATAGGAAATTCTTCAATGACATATATATATATATATATATATATATATATATATATATATATATATATATATATATATATATGTGTGTGTGTGTGTGTGTGTGTGTGTGTGTCTGTGTGTCTGTGTGTGTCTGTGTGTGTGTGTTAACATTTATAAATTCCACTTTTAAAAAGCTAGAACACTGTATATCTGTGGTGGTTTGAATATAAAAGTTTTCCACATTCTCAGGAATTTAAGATTAAGCTTCCTAATTCTCTATCAGGCAGAAGCCTTCTGGAGAAGGTATGTCTTCAGTACAGCTCTAAGGTTTTCTAAACCAGCCTGAACCCTGGCTATTCACTTTTCTCCCTGTGTTATATGATGAATTGAGCTAGTTTTTGCTGCTATAATGAAGCTTCCTCTGATCTGAAATAAACCCTTTCTTCCTATAATCTGCTCTGGTCAAGTGTTTATCCCAGTAACAAGAAGATAACTGTGACAATACCATAGGTATAATATGATTAAATTATAAGGAAAGAGGAGTGGACAGAGTGAGGCTGATCATCTTTATCAGTAACATAATAATATTTTAAGGACATGTGTTTAGATAATACTTAGATAATTTTGAAAAATAAATTTGAATAAAATGTTTTTAATGATATCACAGATATTATTAGGAAATCCTATAGAAATTTCAATGTCATACAACGTTGAATCATAGAAATCATCTTGGTAAAACTATTTGAAATTTTAAAGAATTAAAATTGAAGGAGCAAAAGTTTTAAGCAGTTTCCATAAGTATATCACAGGTAAGCATTATTAAATTACATTTTGAGCTATAGAAATGTTATTACAGATAGAAAAGCTATCTGTAGTAACTGGAGGAGAACACATACCCACTAGCACAGTGATAAATGACTGAGGCTTCTGCTTTTTATTTCTTGTTCTTTGGAATAAGCACAAAAGAACTGATAAGATGGTTTAATTAAAACAAGTAGAAAAAACGGTGTTCTGGGAGATGGTCTAATAATACTCCTATTACTTGCGTGTCTACTTGGCTCTAAATTTTCCTGTCTATCATCAGAAAAATAGCATATTAAGCAAAAATTTCTCTATGCCAAAATTACTTTTAGTTCTGAAATAAGATATCAGAGAAGAAAGGCAAATTTACTTCCTACCTTTATTTTTAAAAAATATATTTGTAAGATCCATATGTTCAAAACTGGGCATGATGGGGCATACCTGTAGAGGCAAGAGAATCAGAAATTCAAGGTCAGCCCCTACTACATAGCTAGGGTTGTGGTTTGAATGTGAAATGACCCCTATTGGCTGGTGTGTCTGAATACTTAATCCCAAATTGGTGACACTCTTTCAAAAGTATGTAAAACCTTTAGGAGGTTGAACCTTGCTGGAGGAAGCATGTGACTGTGGGTAGGCTCTGAGGTGTTATAACTTCCTTCCTGTTGATGTGACAGATATGACACTGGCAGAATCAGGAAGGCAGGCCCATATGTAATTTCTCTCTCCCTCTACTTCCATAAGGTTAAAATGATATGACCATAACACAAATGTAAGCCTATGAACTCTTTCTTTCCTTCTGGTTGCTTCTGGTCAGATGGTTCACAGCAACATGAAAATAACTGATAGTAACTTGAAGCCAGCCTTGAGTACAAGAGTTCCAGGAAACCCTGTTCTAATACAGACACAGGCACAATGTATGACTAGCTTATCAACTGCACTGTGATATAACATTTCTAAAAAACAAAACCTTAATACATAACTTTCTTTGGGAAAATTTGTAGTTTGCTCAGATATGAAAAATACATTCATGAAACTTATTAAGTAGTGATGATTATCCAAACAGCCACTAGGGTTTTCGGAGGCTGACAAAAACAACAATGTGTGTTTGTTTTGAACCTCAATATTGTCTTTTCTATGAAATAATGCAGCTTGCTAAGGAATGGGCAACATTTCCAACTACCTCAATAAAATCTAATATAGGGTCACATAGAAAAGAAATGCAGTTCTAGGCTAAGTATCATATATTGATCTGAAATTCTTGATG
>PVHP010032083.1:0-20569 GCA_004024765.1 Zapus hudsonius | reverse complement strand
TCAACACAGGATAGGCCATTGAGACAGACACCAAGGATTTTCGACACAAGGACCCCTAAGCTCGCAACATTAAAGCAGCCTTATTACTCACCCACCACGACTCAGGGAACTGAGTGGAAGAGGGGGTGGAAAGATTGTGAGAGCCGTGGTGGGGGAGACTGTCCAGAGGCATGGCACCCCTCAGTAACAACACACTTGGGCCAGGAGAACTGGGCTGAGTACTAGGATATCCAGGATCCCTTGCCACAAGGACTAATACAGACAGCCCATGGAGGAGGATATACAGCTGATCAGGGATGGGGAGGGGGGGGAATTGGGGAATTGGGGATAACAACACATTGTTTGCCCACTAAATAATGTAACTCATTATAGACAATAAATACATATTTAAAAAAATAATTGCTCTATGTAATCTCTCATTCTCCCCATCCTCTTCAACATGACGCATAGCCAGTGGGAGAAATTATAAGAGAAAATACCAAGAGTGGGAAGCTTGGTCTGTAACTCTTAGTAGTTTTTCTTCTTAATTACATATTTTTGATTTTGCTTACCTAATCAATGGAACATTTCTTTATTCTGTCTGCTTGGCTTAACTGTGTATTTGTAATCACTTCATCATTTTTGAAATCTTCTCTTACCCATTCTTTAGGACAAACTGAATTGTACTTCTAGACCATGCCTCCATTTACTTTTTGTAGACTACCTCTCAAATTTGCTTCTTCCTCTGAAATCCAATGTACATTACTGTGGTTCAAGCTTTGATCATCTTATGCCTGGCAAAAATGAATAGCTTTCTTCTTGGCTCCCTGGCTTCCAGCTGCTTTTTGGGTGATTCATCATGACATTCTAATTATTGTCCCTATTGGCAAGTATTGTAGTCCATTTGGGCTGCAATAGCAAAATGCCTTAGGCTGGGTAGCTTAAAAATGCCAGAAAATTATTTTTTTAAAGTTCTAGTGGCTGATGGAACCTCCAGGATTAAGGTGGTGCTGGCAGACGTGTGTCACTTGATGAGGTCCCTCCTTGTGATATTCTCTCTCTGTCTTCTCTCCCTCTCACTTCTTGTAGCTCCCTCCACCACCCCCTTTCCCTCCCCACTCTCACTTTCTCCTTCTCCCATTCTCTCTATCACAGTGAAAATATGGCCATCTGCATGTCAGGAAGAGAGCTATCACCAGAGAATAAAACTGGCCAGCAACTTGATCTTGGACGTTCCAGCCTCCAGAAGTGTGAGAAATAAAATCTTATTGTTTAAGCTACATAATCATGTTATTTTATTATAGCAGTTTAGGCTAATTAAACCCTTTCACTGCAGCATAAATTCAAGAACAAAAGACCTTGTCTTATTGCTTAGTGTTGCACCTCAGTTCTTGGAGTTTTTCTCTACCTTATAGTGGGTATCTATAACTATTTTTCAGAGTGCACACATGCGTGAATCAGATATGACCCTTGCAGACAGGATTATGTGTGCATGAGCATGCTGCAATGCAGAGAGTGGTTAACTTTTATGATACAGCTATAGGTAAAAGAATGTGAGGTCAAGAGAAGGAAGGGTTGTGGGACTGGGCAGAAAGAGGGAGGAATCAAAGAGGTCTTGATAGAGTATTTAGCATTTCGTCTGAGCATTTTAGGAAGGATAGGACTTGGACTCCTGGCCCTAGGTTGCACAAAGAGTTCAGTCAGTATGAAGTAGGGAATATGAGGAATAGAATTAGAAACTAAGATTAAAAGGTGACCTGGGACAAATCATGAAGGAGTATGAATGCCAGTTTCAGGAGTTCTGTCTTGAGGTGTGGTCTAAAATGAAGTAGATATGAAGGTTATAGAGTTGACAGTAAAAATGTGAAGCATCAGTTTGTGATCTTGTCTGATTCAACTATTTTTTTTCTTAATCGTTTCCAAAACAAGAACTCTAAATATACTAGGTTCTTGGTGCTATGGTTTTGAATATGAAAGGAGATACACACACCTTCAGGGAGAGAAGAACTAGAAGACTTCTTGTCCTGAATGAGGGTGATAACTTCAGGTTTCACTTAGGGCCTCCGTCCTTGTACAATCTAATAATAATAATCTTAGTGGCAATATGGAGTCATTACATAAAGGTCAAGACGAGTCTGGATCCCTCTGTTTAATACCACAAGAAAGGATGTGAAACACCTTTAAAATGTTTTCATTTAAATGTCTACAATGAATAATACATTGGTACCTGAAGAGTTGTGTTTCAGTTACCTGGTAAACTCACTTACCTTAAATGCTGAAATGGCCTCTACTGAAAAATAGACAAGGTATGATTGCTATGACATTTATGCCAACTTAATTGGACCAAGGATCAAGTAAGAAACACACCTGTTGGGCAGATCCTTGAGGGTGTTTCTACGAAGGATTAAATGAGGGGAGAAATCTTTCCCAGAGTGGGCAGTCTTTCTGGTATAGTAGCTTATATGTAAAGAGGAACCAGGAAAAAACATCCCTATTTGCCTTCTTGCAGCCATCCTTAATGGACATTGGAAGCCAGCTTCATCAGCATTCCTACATGGACTGAAGAGCAGTGGCTTTCCAGGAATCTTCCAGGCCTTAGTCACCAGATTGGAACTGCTGCAGAATCCAATCTTGTGGACTGAGCAATTACTGGGTTATCAGACTCTCCAGCATACACAGAGCCATTGTTGGACTGCCCAGCATATATTGTGTAAGCCAATTTGAGAAATTCCCTTTATAATACATATTCATTTTATTGGCTCTGTTCCTCTAAAAACCTTGACTAATACAGTTGTAATACTGGCATTAGAAGTTCTGTGCAGATTGCTCTGTGTGTGTGTGTGGCACACATGTACAACACAGAGGAAGAGAGAGAAAGTGTTACAACCCTATGTTTTCAAAGGTTCAATCAAATGAGTTTTTACTTTATGATGCTGTGGAAGCAATACACAGTTGAAACCACATCAAATTTTAAATTTTGACCTTTTCCTGGGCTAGTAATTGGCTATGTAATACTTTCTTGTGATGCTGGGCACTAAGTCAACAATCATCACAGTGTGCTGTGTGACTAAGCTCTGGGGTTCCATAGGTTAAGTGTATTAAATACATTTTCATTTAACAATATTTTTAGCTTACATTGAGCTTCTAGGACATAACTCTGTTGTAAATACAACTCTGCTGTATTGTTTGAAATACATTGGATTCAGTATTCTAGTTTTCTCCTATCCCAGGTTATATGGATTTGGTCTGGGGGTGGTGGAGTGCAGAACACATTTCATTAGTGAATAAAACTTACACTCATCTTTGATTCTCCAAGTTGCCCTTCAAGCTCTTCAAGGACAAGTCCATATCAGATTTGTCTTTGCATTTCTCATTGCATGCTATATCATATCTTGGACAGACTAAATCCTTGAACAGCATGTGATTTGAAATGTTGAGTTTCATGTCATAGGTTTAGCCATCTGAAACACTATTTTACTGGGGTGGCTACAAAATTTATTTCTTTTATTTTCAAAACTGATTTCTTAAACAGTGATAAGATAATGTTTTATGTATTTTAATTTTTTACTGTCTTTAGAATCTGTTGCCTTTTTATGATTCCAACCACACACTGGGCAGCTGTCTTCAGGGACTTCTGTACAACAACTCCCAGATCCCTTATTGGTGCCAGAGCTGGTGGTTTGGAGACTAACTTCTTGTGAATAGCATTTGGCTCATTTTCTGCTAAACGCAGTACTCTATACTTCCTCATATTGAAGCTCATCTGTCACTTTTCACACAAAAATACAAGCATTGGGAGCCTCCTGCCATCTATTCGTCAACTAAGATGTTCAAACTGTGCACAGAAATGGTATCTCAATTAGGTATAAATTTAATTGTTGAAAAATTTTATTTAATAAACATTTATAAATAGTTTCCCATGTGGTTGGAACTTATGTAAGTAATTTGTAAATATTGACATGTATAAATGAAATTAATTTCATAGTTTATGGTTTTTGAGAGCTGTATTACCTGAAAATAGCTATTCCCCTTTGTAACCCTTTGTATTTTATTTCATTCACTTAAGGATATTATTCTGATGAGGGTGTACATGGTACCCAAACCCCACCGAGTCTCTACTTTGTATTCTTTCAGATAAATCAGGCAGATGTTGGAGCTGAGGTGGGTAAGAGAACTGGGAGGGCTCAGAGATCATGCATTCTCACCACCTCCATAGCAGTGCAGCCTAGTGTATGGCCCTTGGAGACTTGTTTTCATAGTTGCATTAACAGGGACGGTTCTATCTGCCCTGCTATGAAGATCAAATGGCATAATACCTGTGCAAACTGTTGCTTTGAAAACCCTTGAAAGCATTGTTTAAGGTATTTATTAAGGAATGTTAATGAATTAAGGTTTCAGGAATTCTGGAGTTGAGGAAGACGATTAATTTTCAGGTACTCTAATGCTCAAACCTACTTGGAGTGAATGCAATTGGGGAGAACACTCTTTAATATGTCATGCATGCCATTTTGCACCTAAAATCTGATAGCATCTCCATAAGTATGAACAGCCTGGAGGGTTCAGACCTGTGTGTAGGCAATTTCTTTCCTTTCCTTCTATTGTTCCAATAATTAACTACTTTAGTATGCCTTTGAGATCTTCCTTCCAGATAGAAACTTTAGGCAAGCTGAGATTTTCAAAGCTTATTCTCAAACTAAAAGAGTGGCATGAAGTTACTGATCTTGGCATCTGGGGAATGGTAAGGGCACTCTGGCTAATGGGGTGTGGATGCGGCCTGTGCAGTGATGGGAGGGGACAGAATTGGAAGGATACTGAAACTCTATCAGAAGGCGATACAAGGACATTTTCTCCCAATGTTAAGATCGAGCCAGGTGTTATCTAACCTTGAGCTAGCAAGTTACAGTCTTCTTTTAGATTATTGTGTGGTTCTTTGGATACTGTAAAAGCAGACCTGCTCTCATTAATGAATTATTATTATAGCTATTATTTAAGTAATGATTATACTTATTAATTGGGCACTTTACCAGACACAGTATTGGACACTTTAAATTGAGTATAGCCTCATAAATTAACCGTTGATGGAATTATACTTAGTTTTCTGCTTTATGGATAAACAGAAAAAGGGTCAAGTTAAGGGACAGTATTGGAAGGTGACCTAGGATACTATGGTATGATACAACAAACACAAATTGAAGCCACGCTACCTTGGATTCAACTTGTGTGTTTTTTTTCAAATACCTGTGCACCTTGGGAAAGTAATTTAATCTTTTTTAGCCTGTTTTTCTCCTATCACCAATCTTTACTTATTTATTTATTATTTATTTTATTTTCCATAATGAGTTATGTTATTTAATGGGCAAACAATGAGTTGTTATCCCCAGTTTCCCAATGCCCCTCTTCCCCATCCCCAATTATCTAGATATCCTCCTTCATGGGCAGTCTGGATCAGTCCTTGGGGCTGGGGACCATGGATAGCCTAGGAGTCAGCCTGGTTCCGCCGGCCCTAATATGTTGTTACTGAGGGGGGCCATGTTTCTGGATATTCTCCTCCACCAAGGCTCGCACAATCTTTCTGCCCCCTTTTCCGCTCAGTTCCCTGAGTCATGGTGGGTGAGTAGTAAGACTGTTCTATTGTTGAGGACTTAAGGGGTCTCTGTACTTCTGCTTTAGGTTGTGTTAAAAATCATTGATATCTGTCTCACTGGCTTATCCTGTGTTGACTGATTGGCTGTGGCTTTGGGTCACTTGTTCATCCCATCATTCTCTGAAGGGTTCCATATGGCTCCTCCATGGTATGTCTGGGGTGGATCATCGCTTGTCAGCTATAGGACTGAAGTTTGTTGGTAGGGTTGGATGAGCCACAGCTCTTTGGCTGCATTCTGAAAGATACAAACAGAATCTCCATTGGAAAGTGAGATCCTATGGGAACCAATATCTCGTGCTCCTAGGGGAAGTTCCCACTACCAGAAAGCATAAGAGAGGCTACACCCATTAGAATCTTGCCAAAATAGCAAGGATTATCTCATTTAACCTATATTGATCTCACTCTCTGATGGAGATTCAGTTTCTGTTTTTCAGAAGGCAGTGAAAGAGCCAGGGACAACTCAATTCCACCAACAAGACATTGGATGATGGCTGACATCCTGGCAGGAGATAAACCACACCTAGCCTTCATACAGGCACAAATGAAAGGAGACAAACAGGAGCCCAATCACCACAGCAACTCTGATAACTCATGAAAGTCAATAGAGACAGACACCAATGATAACCAACACAACCCAGGCAGAGATCCATAGATACTTAAGATCTCAACAATAAAGCAGATTTAAAACTCACCCACTATGACTCAGGGAACTGAGCTGAAGAGGGGGTGTGGAAAGTTTGTAAGAGCCATGGTGGCGGAGAATATCCCAAGACATTGTCCCCTTCAGCAACAATACACAAAGGGTGAAGAGAGAAAAAGAAAAAGAAAAAAGAAAACCTGGCTACCTCTGGTGAAGTTCATATTCCCTTAACCTATGGACATATCCAGTATGTGCACTGAGGAAGTACCCCAGTAGGTAGGGGACAGAGAGGAGGGAAGCAGGGACATATTCACAAGATTTAATCATACAATGTATATACTTATTCATAATAATGATATGAAAAATCAGAACTAGATATGTCATAGGACTAGGGAGGAAGATGAAAAATAATTTGTAAAATAAAAGAAACCTACTGTTCATTATAATTAGAAAAAATCTTACTGGTATCTCATAAAACAACAAAGCATAATATTTCAGAGTTATAAAGGGACATCAGAGCAATAAATAGCACTGAGACATTTTAAGAAACATAGCTTCATTAATAGATCTCTATGGTGAAGGGAGACGATTGTTAGAGAGGGTATGCATAACAATTTGATTATGTACTATAAGACAAGTGAAATTTGTTTGTTTTTGTAGCCCAGGTTGGTCTTGAATCTGCTATGTAGCTGAAAATTGCTTAGAGTAGCTAATCTTCCTGCCTCCACATCCTAAATGCTGAGATTATAGGCCTGTATGCTGATACCCACCTATAGTCTACTCTTACACATTGTAACAAGTCTACACTAGGAGATTAGTCAGGATTCTCCAGAAAAAAAAAATAATAAAAGAACCAGTGGGACAGAAAGATGAAGGAGAAACAGCCAGGCAGTTTTACTTTTAGGTAGCCAGTTAGGAATGGGCCCAAGGAGAATTCAGAATCTGACCCCGCCTAGTCTCATCCCTCAGGGACAGTGTCCTATACTCAGGTGTGCTGGCCTCTTTTAGGACCAGTCACCTGAGTCCCAACCAATCAGCTGTCTCTCAGGCCCACCTGAGCCTGAGGGTAGAGCCCACCCCAATAAACTATTAGAAGGGCTCACCGGCTGGGCAAGGTCTCCTTCTTAGCTGTTCATTTTGACTGGCCTGAACCTCAGGGTTCCTGTACTGATAAGGTTCACCCCTCTTCAATTTTAGCTGCTGAAATGGAAAGGGGAAGGTGTTTTTTTTTTATTTTGCATTTTATTATTCTCTTGTCTTTTAGCTTTCCTTCCAAGCCTAGCCTTTTTCCAATTGCCCTGGAAAAAATCCCTTCATCTATTTCCTCCACTCCCATGCTTACTTTCTGGCATAAGCTCCCAGGTCCTGTATCCATATGGGTATATATCCCTATTACATCCCCCCCCCTGGATTCATAAACTCCCCTAAATAAATGTAATGATGTTCCTGTTTGAAGTTAAAGGAAGGCAGCCTGGAAGCACAATTCCTTCCCCAGGGCACCACTTGAGGCCTTTAATTTATTAGATGAAAAATTATGGTGGGTAAGGCACACTACTCAAAGTCTTTTGTTTTAGATTTTAGTAAAATCTGAAGAAATGCCTTTATCTAGAATGGCTTGAGTCAGAAAAATGGTTAATTTGAGATAGAAAATTATCCATCCCAAGTAGTATTTTGGAAGCAGGTTGGGAGGAGTATACCTGGACTAAACTGGCCAGCATTATAGACAGGCATGCCTCTAGTTCCAACACTGAAGGCTGAGGCAGAAGGATTTCAAGCTCCATGCCAGACTGGGCTACATGAGGACACTTTGCCTCACAAAAAAGAAGAAAGAAAAAGTTTGTAGTACATTGAAGTGAAGATGAGTGAAATGTTTTAGGTATGGCAGCTTTTGCCTTGAAATTTAATTTTATTTAACTTTTAAGCAAGAAATAAGTGGTCAGTGGAAAATTTCTCTTGATTGCTTAGATATAGTAAAACAGAAGGCATTCCAGGAGATTCCCCCCCCCCCTGCCATGCCTATGAATCAAAGCCTTCCTCAGCTTTGATGAAAGAGACACTTCAGTAAGGAAGCTAGTGTAAAAATAACCCTAGCTTCCTGCTGGGTCTATAGTGGGGGGCTTGAGGGGGAAGCCAACTTTCAGCATGAATGGGCTGCCCCTGGAATGAAATTTCTCGGTATCAAGCAAGGTTATCATAATCTTCCAACATCCTGGTAACTCAAATAGAGAAACTGAGATGATGTACTAAAGAATTACTTAGAACGTAAGTCATTCAAAACACACTACAAAATTGAAGTAGAAAAAGGAATATTTATATTTAAAAATACATCTTTGAACACTACTGACATTTCATTTGCAAAGTATTTTCAGGAAATACTCTCCACAGGCTTTGCTTATTCAGTTCCTTCTCTTATCTTCAATTGAGCTTAAGGGAGGGCAAATTTGTGTCATTATGAACACCACCAACACCACCACAAAAATAAATTAATAAAAGGTAATCTGTGACTGAGAATATTAGCCCCAAGTTCTCACCATTTCCTCTCCTTTTTCTTTTTTTTTTGTTTTGTCAAGCAGGATTTTTTGAGTGGTCCATGTATTCTTGGCCAAGTCATTGCAATCAGTGGATGGGCACCACTGAATGTGAGGTGTCCCTGTCAGATTGTATTCCAAGTGGAGGTGTGTGGTACCCTGCTAATGGGGCATGGAGGAAGTAGGGTTCTGCTGAGTCTGGCAGACTTCTGGGACTGTCTCCTTCTGATAAGGAAGTTGAGGCCAAGTCTGAGGGCCCCTGTAAATCTTAGCAATCCTGAGAACTCCAGCCCCTAGGCAGGCCACAGCTGTCCCCTGAGATAAAAGCAAGCAGTTCAAAGCCTAACTTAATCCAACTGCAAATAACAAACCTAAACAACAAGGTTTCATTTCCTCTGCTAACATCACCATTCTATCCATGTATAGAGTCAATTTATCTATGCAAAATAGGTGTCCAAAGATACTGGCCTCTACCAATCAAACTCATGATATGCTCACAGATCTTGCTTCCTATGCTTCTACCTCTGACTTTTCTCTATATAAACAACTGCTATCTATACAATAAACGAGAACTGCCAACTGCCGCATTCTCCCGAGGGTCTCATCTCTCGTTCGGCTCACAGCTATTCCAAGCCACTGCTCACCCAGCTCCCGTGGGTGAACAGGGAGTTGATGCGCGCTGCATCTCCCTAACTAACCCATGGACCCAGAGAGGTAAACTATTTGTATGAAGCCTCATACACCCTGGCCCATTGTTTATTCATTAATTACTTCATTACTATCATACTCCTCCCAATTCCTTATAAACATTCAACCTGAAGTAAACAGAGTATTTACAGCAGTACACAGTTTGCAGTCAACACATTGACAGTAGAGGAAAAGGGACCAAAAGATTGTAAGAAGGCCAGAGGGGAAAGAAAATTAAACTAAATGCTTTCTGCTAATGGGTGTCAGCATGTGCCCACACCCACACATTTTAAGTCATAGAAAACTAAACATGCCCTCTTTTAAAAGCAGACTATTTACAAATTGTTCTGTAAAACACGAGAACATGCTAGTCACACTGGATACTTGCTTTCTGCAAATCTAGGCTTCTTTTGTAAAGTTCTGAAATAGACCTTTTATCTATTAGAGAAAATAACTTTGGAACATTTGTCAACTTTTGGTTCATAGTGTTTTTGCAAAAAGCCACAGACCATTTGTTGTTTCCAAGGTGAACTGGTCAAGCACCTTCTAGAAGACACTGATGGGTTATTCATTGACTGGTCACTGGAAAGACAATGGCAGTTACACAGGGTACCTAACACTTGTTCCTTTTGCCAGTAGGAACATTTATGTGACGAGAGATTTGGAAACACAAATCACATAAGGATAATCAAAATATTTCAGTTAACAATGTTTAAAAAATACCAAGGTCTACAACAGTAGTACAGACAGTGGAAACACTTAGAGCCTTAGCCTCAGGAAGTTTCAATACTACTAATAAGAAAAGGCAACCAATTGCCAGAAACAGAGAAAGTTACAGCATTTGAGGTTTGAGGCAGTTTCTCTTTAGGGCCTGTAGCTCAAGGTGCTGATCTAGGATCCTTATTTTCACTTGAAAGGTATTCCAGGAATGAACTGACAAATTTAAAGCAACTTCCACTTGAAAACCACTGAAAATATAAAATTGCTTTCTAAGCTTGTCCAAAACACACTTATTTAATTGATAGGCAGAGATTCAGGTCAGCTTTAAGCCCTCAAAGCCACAGAATTTCCATCTCTTCTCTAGGCTGGCTCCGACACCAGTCATTTCCTGCTTGAAGGTATGCTGGAGTCGACTCATGAGACATTCCACATCACTGGTGCAGATCTGTGGGACAGAGAAGACATCCTCCATCAAAACCAGCTTTGCATTTCCAGTCTTTTGCTTGTTTTTTTTTTTGTGTGTATGTGTATTGCTGGGGTAGTTTTCAGACAACAGTTTTTGTCTGCTGTGACCACTAGACATAGTCAACTAAACTTGCATGGCAAGAGCTGGTGTCAGTTGCACAGAGAGGTTTAGGCATGTAGCCAATTGAATGATGACTGCTCAGTGCTGGTGATGGTATGTGCAGGCCCACTGAAGCTGCCAACTCTTTTGGAAGGGGATGGAAACAGAAATGACTGTCAGCAGACCAGAATTATCCACACATGTATTAGACTACAAAGGACAAAGAATAGGAATGAGGAATGGTCTGTGACCTACTATGATGCCCCCCCTCTCTTTCTCTCATTTCTTACACACACAGATACAAAAATAATTTATGGATTCCTCTAGGGCTTTGGGGGGGTCATATTTTTATCAGTAGCCATCTTTCCAACTGTGCATCTGATCACAGGGCTTGGCTGATGAGCTCCTTAAAGAAATCTGGAGTTACTGCTACATAGAATGCTGGTATCACTTAAGGCTCCTGCTGGAAGCCCCTGACATTATTCCAACAGAAAGTTGCTAAGGAGGAACTGGGATTAGGCCAGGAAAGAAGTCATCCCTTCTTCCCAGTGCTGGTGGTAAAAGAGAGCTAGTTAAATTAAAGAAGCACATTGTCAGCTACCAAAGAGTGTGGCACTCTCATGTCAAAAACTGTAAATAGATAGTGAATGGATGCAGCTATATATGTTGTATGTATGTATGTATGTATGTATGTATGTATGTATGTATGTATGTGTGTATGTAAGAAGGGTTTGTAACACATGCCAAACTGAAAGGTGATGGTGATCCTTGAAGGGTGAGGCTGTAGATAACTATTATCTTTTCTTCAGTATATTCTTATATTGTTTTAAGACAATGCATATGTATTATTTTTATAAATTGCAAAAGAACCTGGTAATCGTTAATGGCATATGATTCAATTTTCTACTACTGTGACTGACCACATGGTCCTGGTACTCCCATTTTATCCTCCTCGTCACTGCAAATGAGCTAGTTAACTGCAGATTAATATTACTTCTTACAGGGAAAAGAGGGGATAATGTGAGCTAGTACTAATACAAAAGTCATCAAGGAGGATGCATTACCACAGCTAGAATATGCTTAGAGCAATTAGGTTCCCAAATGGGCCAGTGCCCTTGTTAAGAGAGCATAGGCTTCAATGACTTAACATTTTGTACATCAAACCCTTAGGAATCCATGCACTTCCCATGAGACCCAGATCTTGTGAAATAGTGACTACAATCCATTAGCAAGTTTAACTGCATACTGCTTCTCAAAGAAATATATCATGAGCTTATTTATTCTGAGGAGTCAAGAGTATCCTCATGATGATAAGCACCAACTTTAACTTTCTAGGGAATTAGTACTTCCCCTCCCTCCACATGCTCTGTCAGCTCCTGCCTCCAGGATGACATGTAGAGAAAGAAGTCCACATGAATCAGTTGTAAGCTACTACCAGTTTGAGTTAGGGAAGCCCTTGGCTATTTTTCCATCATTTTTTGTATCTGCCTCACTGTTTCATATTAAAAGCAGTGATGGTGGTTGGAAGAGCAAGATGGAATAAGAGTTCCACTTATGAAAATGAAAAGTTGCTAATGGCTAGAGGGACAGGACAAAGTCCAACAGGCAAGAAAATTGTCACTGGTTAATTTGCTGGCTAATATGCAGCTTAATTATGGAAGTTAATAGGAAGGAGCTAGATTTTTCTAGCATGTATCTTGGAAGGTGGATGGCTAATTCATTTTAGTTTGCCTGAACCTTCCTTAGAGCAAACAATTAAAGTCTCAAGTACCACCACTTTCCTGTCTTAGGCAAAGTAGGACAGAAGGTCATCCTACTTTCAAGAAGGAAGCTGTATACAAGTGAAACTTCCTTAGAGCAATAAGCAGTAGCCTGCTTGGATTTGGAGAGAAAAGATCACATATTCATGAAGAACACTTCATCCATTCATTGGCCTCTCCATCTGATGTTCCAACATACCTTATTATCAAGACGGTGCAGGTAAGAGCAGATGTATTCAATGCTTGCTCCAAATGGGTGAACATGAAGGAATGTGGAGATAATCCCTATGGAGACAATGCACCAGAGGTTACACTTGGATTCCTTATGACAGTGAACAAGCTCATATAAACAGAATTGGCATCTGAAGAAAAAAATATACCCAGTAGTATTCCAAGTTTGTATATTTCACTCATTTAATCTTTATAATAACCATGTGATACTGCCCATTCCCATTCCACAGATGAGAACACTGATAGCTTCTGTGATAGTTTCACTGATAGTGACAGATGAGGCACAGATGACAGTTTCAACAACATGCCCAAGATTACATAGCTGGCAAGTTATAGAGTTGTCATGTCAACCCAGTGGCTCTTTATTACTACCCACGCTTCTTCTTCCTGTACTATACCACATGTTGAGAGGCTGGCAGTTGAGGTCAATTCTATCACTTGTGATGGCTATGAATAATTTGAATTCCAGAATTTAAAGATGAATTTAAATTGTGCTGGTTCCTTTCTTCTTCTTCTTTTCAGTTCCTTTGAATAGTCTTTAAATTAGACTTAAGCCTCTTAGGTATTAACATTATGTTGTGGAAAACATAAAACATACATCATGTACTTTGCCGGATTAACCTAGTGTCTCTCACAGAAGAATCAGCTGATTGTATTTGGGTTTTATTTTGTGAGTTGCCCTATAAAGAAAAGCTAAACATTTCATTTAGGGCCAAGTTAAGTGGTAACTACCATAGTGTGCTTAGAGCCCCAAAATGAGTTCATGTAACCAATTTCATCTAACAGTTTCTAGCTTCCAGAAATGCCTGAGATTTCCAATCATCCTAACTCTAGGGTGACAGGCAGCTACAACAACTGTCTTAATTGTTCTGGGCATTAGGCTAAATGCTCTAACACTTTCTTGCAATAACTAGGAAAATTGTTCAGGGTATACAATTGCTTTAAATATTTTTTTTTTCATTATTTATGTGTGTGAATAGGATGTGTGTACCACAGAGTGTGTTTGGAGGTCAGGGAAATCATTGGGGTGTCAGTCCTGTCCTTCCATCTTCTTTGAGTCTCTCTTCTTGTTGCTTGCCACCAGTAACACCAGATGAGGTGGCACACAAGCTTCTGGATTCTCCTGACCCCACCTCCCTTATGGTAGACATGTTGGGATTACAGACACATGCACCACTTTGTGTCTAGCTTTCTGTGGGTGCTGGGGGTCTGAACTATGTTAGGCAGGCTTGCAGATCTGCCTAATAAACCACTGTTCTATATCCCTAGCACCTCTTTAAATACTTTTGAATTCTTCTCTTTTTATAAAATATTTGGTTTATCAAACAGATTTAGGGTTAAGAATGCTAAAAATTACCAGGAAATAGAAGAGAAATCAAAGAATTTTAGAATGAATAACTTTTCAGTCCCTTTCAGACTCTGACAAAGAATTGTACAAGTTACACTGTAGCTTGAAATTTTCAGTTTTTTTCACGGAAGACCTTCAAATACTAGATGGCAAAGGGTGGGCTGGGTGACTTTTTGGGAAGAACTGAGGTGAAACTCAAAAAACTGTACAAAAGTGATGCCATTATTTCTCATATTACTTTATTCTTATGAGAATGACGCGCTGCCTACTGCGCTAAGGAGGCGCCCTTGCTTTATTCTTAAATGACTAAGCAAATTGGATTTCTAAACACTGATTCTAGTTGAGATGGTTCAATTTTGAAGAAAAACACATGTTCAAAGAAATTCTAAATGTCATGACCAAGAAAGAGTATCAAATGTCAAGAAATAAGTTGAGAGGTTTAAAACACTAAGCAGTTTTTGTGAGTTCACATTCAAGGAACCAATTTTAAAAAAATAGATTTCCCTCTCTGGGAAATGTACATAGCCTAAGACTATGTTCTTTAAAGAGGAAAAATAAGAGACAGTCATTTATAGAGACTTGTCTCTACCCTCACCACTTTTCTGACAGGTCTTCCTGTTGCCATTCCAATTTGTTAAAATCTTTGAGTTGAAAAACGTTAAAAGTTGTCACTTTTCTTGAAGACTCAATGATAGATCCTCCTGTGAATTGTTATTAACATATCAAAGTGTTCAATCTGAGTATAATATCCATTATGAAGGGAGACAAATATGTCTTTTTTGTTTTATTTTATTTGAGGTAGGATCTCACTCTCACTCAGGCTGACCTGGAAGTAAGTTCCCAAGAGCTGGGATTAAAGGTTTGAGCCACCATGCCTAGCTCAACAACTCTATCTTTAAAAATATACAGAAGCCTGTCCCTGTGGAGTGTTTTGGGGGCTGGGGTGGGGTTAATGTGTATGGCTCAGCTTTCTAGAAGGCAGCTTGGATTAAACAGTGTCTCTTACATGAAGATTTTTTGAATTAACATCTTTATTATAAATATGTATATACATTGTATGAGCAAATCTTGTGAAGGTGTCTCTGTTTTCCTCCTCTCTGTCCCCTACCCACTGGGGTCCTCCCTTGGTGTGCATACTGGATCTGTCCATAGGTTAGGGGGTTATGAACTGCACCAGAGATAACCAGATTTTCTTTTTTTCTTCCCCCTTTGTGTGCTGTTGCTGAGGGGGGGGGCGATGTCTCTGGATATTCTCCCCCACCATGGCTCTTACATTCTTTCTGCCCCCTCTTCCGCTCAGTTCTCTGAAGGTTCAACTACCTCCACCCAGCATTTCAATAATTTGCTAGAACAACTCACAGAACTCAAGGATTTTTTTTAGCAATATTGGATAAAATGCAGGTAACCTGATGCTACAGTTTGGACTTAAATATCCCACAGACTCATGTGATAAAGGCTTATAGTCCCTAGCCTGTGACACTATTGGGAGATGGTAGAACTTTTAAGAAGTGGGCAGAATGTCTTGTGGGTGTACCTTTTGGAGGGGCAATTTGGGATTTTAAGCCTCTTAGTTTTATTCTCTCTCTTGTATCCTGGCCATGAGGTGATGATTTCGTCCTATGGTGCCACTGTGATGTGCTGCCTCATCATAGGAACAAAAGTAATAGTAACAGCTGATCAATCATGGATTGAAGCCTCCAAGATTGTGAACCAGAATGAACATCTTTTACAAGCTGATTATTTAAGGCATTATATGTTATGTAAAAGGAAGTTCATGAACACATTTGAGCATCTGAGGTGTGAGCCTGGTATCTAAAGTGAGGGCTGATCTGTGAGACTGAGGCACTATCCTGTGAAATATGCAGATAATTTCAGCTAGTTAGCATTAGAATTGAATTGAAATGTGGGACAGAAATTTGATGTTGAAACATTGCAAAAGTGGTGTGTTGGAAAGGACAGTATTTATTTGATGTCAGGTTAAAACAAAGCCTTTCATTGGGTGTCAAGCGAAACTCTAGAGGCAAACTCTTGCTCCAGAGACTCACCTGAAAAAGCTCTTTGCTCAAGGGTCTGTACTTGCTCTCAGAAACAATGGGAGGGGCTTCAGCTTTCCTTAAACAGAGATTCTTTTAAAAAGCCACTATATACATCTCCAGCTGATTTCTTATTAGAAATCTCATGCTGACACACTGGACATAGCATTTGCTACAAGGAGCCAGAAGTGGGGTTGCAGTTTGAATTTTGATGGAAATCTGTACTTGCTCATTCCCTGTCACCTTCTGAACCTAGGGTTCTTGCCCTGCCATGCTTCCTTCAGGTTTGGCAGGTGCTTTCATTTTTTAGGTAAACCCCTCCTCTCTTCTGCATCCTAGGAATTCTGTGTGTTGGCTTCCTTACCCACTAGCAGGGCTTCACGTTCATATTTGATAGGACTGCTGGTCATATTCTTCTCAGGAGGGAAGTCACTTTCCTGGCTTGATGCACACAGTCTAGAAGCATAGTTTTCCTGTGGGAACAACAGGTTGCCTGGATAAATTCGGACACATTATTTGACCACAGAGTTGGTTTCAATTCACTACACAGCTGAGACCATTTTTAAAGATGAGAGACAAGTTCTTACTAGGTTGCCCAGGCTGGCATTGAACTCCCAGACACAACTGATCCTTCTTCCAGGTGCATGCCACTGTGCCTGGCAAAAGGTCCAGGGGAAAATAAAACAGTCCAATTTGAATGTAAATGTTATAAAAGCACCAATGATAATCCAAAGTATCTTCATATGCTTTAAAAATGCAGAAGGATATAAACATTTATCTTTACCAGTTTTGTTTAATTGGCTTCATCATTCTTGACTCTATATAAGTAACTTGAGGAAGCAGATTTAACTTTTTTGTGTACTAGATAACAGTACTTCTAAATATGCATCATCATAATCACACAGATGAAGAAAATAGGGTTTGCTAAGATCACATTGCTATGAAATGGCAGAGCTAACATTTCATCCCAGATCATTGTTCTTTTTCTTTTTTAATTTTAGGTCCATATTCTGCTAATGGTAAGCCCCATATCTGAACACAGAATCTGTGATGTAGCTACTTCCCTTATAGAAAATCAACTGTTGCTGGCTTTTGAACTAAAAATTAAGGCCTCTGTCTATTGACTAAGGACTTTTTTTCACTTACTTCTCCCTGATAAGGACACAATTGGTTAAAATATCTCTGACTTTCAGTGAAAAATGATCATAAATAAGAATACCAATTGCCAGGAGCTTTCTCTATTGTTGGAATTTTTCTGAGTGTAGCAGGTTTGTTTTATGAGGTACTCAGGAGTAATGCATGTTGAGAACTGAATCTGCAAATGCCTCCACACCATTTGTAGATCATTCTTTCTGTCTTTGGGTGTGAAAAAATCCTTTTTGTATTATATTTGTGAAGGAAGAGCCTTCAGAAGAAGGAATAAAAGAAATCTCTGCTTCAATCTCACTGTTTCAGCCTTTTACTCTTACAAAAGGAGAGCTAGGGAAATGCTCCTTGGGGGAGCAGATCATGGTGACAAGGATGCTTTGTGACTTCTTCCCTTCCACAAGCCCTCAGCAGGGACTGGATTTCTTCAGTTTTCTTCAAAGATGTTTTCAAAGCTTCCCAGAATGCTGCCTCTGAATGAAGTGAATGGTCTATGCTGCAAGATATGTTGTTTTATGGATTTATTGGCTTCCTGGCTAGAGTCAGAGGGGAACCCTTTCTTGATGACCTACAATCTTTGGCCTTTGGAATCCAATCCACGGAGTAATAACCTTGATGCCAAGTTTGATTTAAACTACTGACTCACTTCTAAGCCAGGGGCTTCACCTCTGCTTCTAATTCCCTTCAAACATTAAGTGATACAGTAAGCCATTTCTTCAGTGTGAGTTTAATAGATTGAGGTTGATTTCAAATGTTAAGGTTTTCTTAGAAGTCTTAGCCATCTTGAAGAGAGCTGATTTTGTTATTCTTATAGTGGGTATTTAACAAATTAGAAGGTATAATGAAAAGATATTTATTTCTTTGAATGTTACTCACTGATTAAAAGAGCTAGTTCTTTCTACCAGTAAGACAGAGGGATGTAAGTTCCATTGTTATGTTGCAAAACACTGACAATTATTCACACTGTGGCTTACTGTCAAGGAACCCAAACATAAATAACAAAATAGGGCCTCATCACTAAAACTTACTGCTTTACTTTCAACCTGAAATTATTTTTGTAGTCTAATGTGATGGTCTTTTGTTTCCTAACCTAATTGTGTCAGGTTGAAATGTTTGGTCACAAATCAGCTTCCCAGAGAAGATCAGTTTATAATGATCTGTCATGAATACCTCTAAAAGAAGCTTTGCTTAAAATAATAGGAAAAAAATTCTGACTCACTGTGTTGTGATTATCAGCTGGAACTCTCTCCTAGCTCCTCTTTTGCTGTCATATCACAGCATATTCCATTTCAGAAGGAGAAACACTTGCCATTACGCACAGTACAGAAAGTTTCTTTGTTGCCATTTGAACTCTTTCTTTATTTAAATGAATTTCTTTACAAAGCAGAAAGTTGCTTACAATAAAAACATCCTTAGGTCGGGCTGGAGATCTCTTCCCGTCCTTAGGTCATGCTTAGTAGTTACGGCATTTGTCTGCAAAGCAGAAGGACCCCAGCACCCATGTAAAGCCAGATGCACAAGGTAGTGCATGTGTTTGGAGTTCATTTGCAGTGGTGTAGGCCCTGGGGCTCCCATTCTCTCTCTCTCTCTCTCTCTCTCTCTCTCTCTCTCTCTCTCTCTCTCTCTGTCTCTCTCTCACACACACACTCTCTCTCAAATAAATAAATAATCAATCAATCAATCAATCAATCAATAAAATGTCCTTAAGTCTATTTGTAATTTGAACCCTAAACACTCATTATAAGCACAGTGTCACCAATGAAACTCCACATCTATCTCGAGTCTTCTGTCTACACACTGCATTTTATGCAAGAAGTGAAATCGAGCTATATAGCAGCTCTGGGACAATTTAGAAGCTCTGACAGGATGAGGAAAGTCCTGCTAGTGGAGCAGCTTTGGCACTTTTCAATTAAATGCTTGATAAATGAATTCTCTGGGATTGTTCTTGTTCTTTAATAGCACCCAGAAAACTGGAAAGTGAGTTAGTTTTATGATGTGGAAGAATGAAAACCATATTGCAAATGGCCTTCAAAAGAAAACAGTTTCAATTATTTGTTTCAACTATACCAAGGTTGCCAGTTCCAAATGGCACTCTGGGGGACATCACTGTGCTGGTGAACACACCCAGAGCCTGTATGTTTTATGCTTTGAATCATCCTGAGCTGAGCATAGAAGACGAATAGAGGAGCTTTTGAGAAATGATATCACTATGGATATTTGATTTAAGTTCTTATTCTTTCTCTTCATTGTTAGTTATTGAAACTAGGAAGTTCTGGTCTTATTGTTCAGAGGATAACTAATTAGGCAGAATATTCTGGCACAGAGGAGGCCAGAGAGGTATGCTATGTAGATACTATCAATAGACTTCACATGCCTTTCATAGACTGAGTACCTGACTTTGGTTGTGGTGCACAGGTCTATCCAGATGTTGGAAGAGTCTCTCACATGTTCTCACTAGAGTTTCTTTTTGAAAAAAAATGGCCAGAAGTGTTTTATTTATTATTTATTCATTTAGTAGGCACCAGGGCTTCTTGCCAATGGAAACAAACACCACATGTGTGTGCCACTTTTTATGTCTGGCTTATGTGGGTCGCTTGGGAATTGAACCCAGGCAGGAAAGCTTTGCATGCAAGTGCCTTTAACCACTGAGCCATCTTTCCAGCACACTAGTGGTTCTTTTTTTTTAAATTTAATATTTATTGTCCATAATGAGTTACATTATTTAGTGGGCAAACCATGCTTTGTTATCCCGACTTCCCCAATTCCCCCCCTCCCCATTCCTGATCAGTTGTATATCCTCCTTCGTGGGCTGTCTGTATTAGTCCTTGTGGCAAGGGATCCTGTATATCTTAGTACTCATCCCGGTCTTCCTGGCCCAAGTCAGTTGTTACTGATGGGTGCTATGCCTCTAGACCATCTCCCCCACCACGGCTCTCACAATCTTTCCGCCCCCTCTTCCGCTCAGTTCCCTGAGTCGTGGTGGGTGAGTAATAAGGGTGCTTTAATGTTGCGAGCTTAGAGGTCCTTGTATCGAAAATCCTTGGTTTCTGTCTCATTGGCCTATCCTATGTTGATTGAATGGCTGTGGTTATAGGTCCCTTGTTCATCTGTCATTGTCTGCTGGGTTCCCTATGGATCCTCCACGATATGACTGTGGTGGCTCCTCTCTTGCCAGGATTTCAGCCATCGGCCTACGGTTGGTTGGTAGGGTTAGATGGGCCACAGCTCTCTCGTTGTATCCTGAAAAACACAAACACATTTGGCTTATCCAGAGTTGGTTGAATGGCT